>JACEFZ010003260.1:0-37500 GCA_014155875.1 Cepaea nemoralis
ATATGAACTTGAGCCTATTTTTTGTAATAAACGCATTGATTTAGGATCGCATTATTACTGGAAATCCCTTACTGGTGTAATAAATGATAATATGTAACACATATGATCTGGCAAACGGTGGAGAGTCTTGTCAAATGACAGTGTTAAGACGGGCGTTCTGCAGATGACCTGATAGATGATGGTAAGACTGTCTTAGACACTTGTCCTTGGTGCCGATGTCTGTTTAAGATTTGAAGACAAATATAATCGCTAAAATACAATGGGAAAACAGGAACAGGTTGTCGAATACAGCCGAGTCAAGCACTCGGAACATTACCATGTACTTATTTGGTTGTTTCGGGATTTGAAATTTAAATATTGAGCACAACCCACCACTGGCAACGCTGATCGTATTCTGGTATGAACCTAAGGTCTATCCACATCAATATGGAAGCACTATACTCGAGTTTCGAGCGAAGAAGAAACAGGCAGAAGAAGAAGAAGAAGAAGAAGAAGAAGAAGAAGAAGAAGAAGAAGAAGAAGAAGAAGAAGAAGAAGAAGAAGAAGAAGAAGAAGATGATGATGATGATGAGGAGGAGGAGGAGGAGGAGGAGGAAGAGAGAGCAGGAGGAGGAGGACAAAGAAGAAGAAGAGGAAGAAGAGGGGCTGGTACCACTGCTTGTGTTGCTGCTGCTGATAACTAAATTATGGTGACGAAGAACAACATCAGCTACAACGATAACAATGACGACTTCTGTTACTACTACTATAAACAACAACAACAACAACAACTACTACTACTACTACTACTACTACTACTACTACTACTACTACTACTACTACTACTACTACTACTACTACTACTACTACTACTACTACTATTATTATTACTACTACTACTACTACTACTGCAACCACCACAACAACAACAACAACAACAACAACAACAACAACTACTACTACTACTACTACTACTACTACTACTACTACTACTACTACTACTACTACTAGTACTACTCTATTGGGTCAAGAACCGATATCAGAACATCGGAATTATTAGTAGTAATAGTATAGTAGCAGCAGTAGATAGTATAGTAGTGTAATTGTAAGTAGTAGTAGTAGTAGTAGTAGTAGTAGTAGTAGTAGTAGTAGTAGTAGTAGTAGTAGTAGTAGTAGTAGTAGTAGTAGTAGTAGTAGTAGTAGTAGTAGTAGTAGTAGTAGTAGTAAGTAGTAGTAGTAGTAGTAGTAGTAGTAGTTGCTAGTGGGGTGGTGGTGGTGGAAGAAGAAGAAAAGGAAGATTTAACAGCGTCCCAGGCAACGGAAGCCGAGGACCAAACGTATTCTCCAACTTGTGAAGATCTCAGAATTACAAAGTCACACAGCATCTGAAACCTGGGCTACTTTCTGTACAAGATGACTGCAACCAGGTAGGCTCCTTGTCTCTCTGTGACTGTTTCATACAATTATACATCTTTACCTACACAAACTGTTTGAATAACCAGTGACGTTCACGACATTGTAACGAAATAGGCATTAAAGGACAAACATTGATCTCATTGAAGAAACAGCAGAAAGAGTTCGATTGATGCCAGTCAGGACTGCTCAGAAGTGCTCATGATCTGACACTGACACACACTGACTTGACTGACACTGACAGCAGTAAGTCAGTGATGATACTGGATAGAGGCAGAGGATAGAGCCTAAATTGAGCCCCATGTCGTTAGACTTGTACTCATGACTGGGTGACAAACACCTCAGGATTATCATGGCCAAGGTTGAATAGTGAAATAGTCCAAGTCAGAAGATAGCTTTTACTACGGTAAACGTGGGACTTTACTAATTAATATAATTATTATTCAATTCCTTGGCGATTTGAACTTGTCACTCTTAATCTTAATCTTAAATAAAATATCCCTGTAAAGTAAAACGAAGTAATATTATATATATATGTGTTACTCTGTTACTAATTAATTGACAATTGTTTAGACTAGTTGGGTCGAAGTTCAGTAACATAATGTTAACGTCTGACCATTTTACACATTATTTTAAATGAATATTGCTAAGACAATTCCTCATGTTAATATGTTTAGCTCACCCAAAGAAATTGTGGATATGCACTATATAAATAATACATCTCTTTGAGGATTACTGCAACAACAGTTATTGAAGTTGAATCTTGCTGGTATAAAACAGGAGAACAGGCACAACCATTTCACGGTGCCTGTGTAATGGTTACAACTGCTCTGTTACAGAATACAAATAACGCCATGCTAACAATTTGCTTGAAGTCAATCGTAAAATTAGAATTTCTTCAATACCCATCTTTGATTTATGTCCTATCGGTGGAGGGAAGAGAAGAACACCAACAGAAGAAGGGAAGTTAAAACACAGTTAGGACTTGGGAAGTTAAAACAGTTAGGACCTGTAGAAAACTACAGGTTTCTCTGGCTGCTTGGTTTGGTGTCATGCTGATATAGAGACTTTTAAACACACATTGTACTAAAGTTTCATTTCCACTGGAAGTGTTGAAGAGCTCTCCAAGTCCAGAAACTAGCTGAGTGTGAAGACTGGTACTGGAACTTCCCATCAGTGGAGAGACATATCAGGATGTCACCAGGTCATGGCTCAATTCAACACAGACTGGCTAGGATCACTCAACACAAACTGGCTAAGATCATTCAACACAGACTGGCTAGGATCACTCAACACAGACTGGCTAGGATCACTCAACACAGACTGGCTAGGATCACTCAACACAGACTGGCTAGGATCACTCAACACAGGCTGGCTAGGATCACTCAACACAGGCTGACTAGGATCACTCAACACAGACTGGCTAGGATCACTCAACACAGACTGGCTAGGATCACTCAACACAGACTGGCTAGGATCACTCAACTGGCTGGGATCAGTCCTGGGTTGGTCATGTTTTATTTGCCGGTTTTAGGTCTCTCATTGTCAATCAACTGTAGCTCAATACCCAAAGGGAATCCAGGAGCGATAAAACTGTCATTAAAATTTATGAAAGGTGCAGAACAAGTAAACAAACAAACTTGATTTTCAAAGGGTTCAGAACTGGGCATGCTTTGGGTGGAGGAGTGCAATTGGGAGGGTACAAGCTTTACCCTAATGCGAGGAAATGAAACCTAAAGACTAAATGTCATGACAGGGCAGACCAGGCCCTAAGCCTTGGTCAGCAACTGTTCTAGGATGGAAGCTCCAATAGGCAGACAGGACATTGTTTTGCTGATCCGGCAGCTTCTACAGCTTGTCTTATTCCAGATGTATTGGTGTTACCTTTCCTCTGGAGTACACTAGGCAGGTCGAGAGAGGGATCATACTGCATGGGCAACACATGGTCTCTAAATTCAGCCCAGGCTTTGTGTTATGGAGAGATAACTCCATTTTACAAACTATCGTCTGTCAAGACGGCAGGTGCTAGTCAGAATTGGGCATGCAGGCCCGTCTGACAGTCTCCCCTTCTTTCCTCTCTGCTCTCAAACATTATTTCATTCATGCATCACTTGTACAGCGAATTTTAAATCACAAGAACTGCAGAAACAATATGCATTATAAACGCATGAAAAATGTGCAATAATCAATAATGCATGACTCACTCAAACTAATTTTTTACATGGCAGTTATAAGTAGGCAATGAATGAATCATCAAAAAACAAGAAGTAGATTATGAGCTTTACTAAAACACGATTACAAGAAACAAATTGGACGTTGTGGCCCAAGCCTTCATCAGCACAGAAAAGACAAACATAAACCAACACAAAACTACATGAAACACACTACATGACAATAATATTAAGGGTACTTATCTGAATCTGTATCCTAGCTTGGAGTGACTGACGACTGACACGAGTTTGACGGCTATCAGTGGATTGCAATTATAAGTAGCTAAGGTAGATATATCATGCCACAGTTAGGAAAATGTTTATTATACTAGTTGTCCTTTGAGATTACAGTTATTATTTTTGATTAAGGGGACATGTAGTCTGTACTGAGATAGTGTTTGAGTAGGTTGTGATTGTATGTATAGGTATTGGTTGTATCTTTAATTTTAACTTTGTCTTTTGTCTTTGAAGAATGAGCAGAAACATTCTTGAAAGACAGATAGTTGAAAACAGTATGTGAATGCATAACAGAAAATATGCCTTTCTCCGTGGCCAAAGGCTTGCAAATGCGGCTCGTGAGCCGCTTAAAAGGCATTCGAAATGCAGCTGCGACTGATCTGGCAGCAGACCATGTCGCATTGTGTTTTAGCATGTTGGTATGGGAGCCAGTCGTTCAGAAAGCAATGGCAAACTGCTGAACGTAAAACTTGCCAAGACATTAACAACAGCAGTGCTGGTGTTGACAGCGATGTCCTGTAAATAGGATATGCAAGAAAGAAAAAAAACAAATCTTTGCTACAACATGTAATAGCATCAACAACAGATACCACCTTCCATAAAGAAGACAACTAAAGCAAAAGCGTGGAACTTGCCACCATACACCTGACTTGCAAACACCTAACATCCACGCCACATACAGGTGTAACAAATAACCATGCAGACCCGATCATATGTTAGCGTGCACCTCAAGAAACCACTGACTCCTATCCAGAAAAGTAGATATTTGTGGCTACAAGTGGTCAGTCAAAGTAAAGAACACTTCTTGGTGTGGTCAGTATTACGCCAGCCGCATTCACTTCTCAGAAAATTTCTTGGGCCAACCTGGGAGGCCAGGCCATTTTTACAAATGCACTTTGATGGTGAATTGAACATGTGACTGCTGGGCTGGCATGCAAGTGTTCTAGCCACTGGGGTACTGCAGCTTCCATGAGCAGGTGGGTGTCTTGGTAATTCCACAGTAAAAGCAGGCTACCTCTGAAGTCGGAGTGGGTTCGCCTGAAGGCGAGGGACACCGGTAACAGAGAAAGCAAACCCACACGCAAAATTCAGTCCCTTACTACTTTAAACAGTGTGTAAGGACTACGCTTGAGTTTACGCAAGCAAACAAAAATGAAAGAAAAGAAAGCAGGCTCTGGAGTCTACATACAGTACACATATGATTCAGCACAGGAGAGAACATTAACCATTAGACAAGGAAGGAGAGAGCATTAACCACCTGACAGGGAAAGAGACCAAATTACCCATTTGACAAGGAAGGAGAAAATATTAACCATCTGAAAGGGAAAGAGACAACCTTAACCATGGGACAAGTAAGGAGACAACATTAACCATTTGACAGAGAAATGAGTCGATTTGAGTCAAAAACTGACATCACAGCACTCAGAATATTCCCATACATACTCCATCCACATCTTCAACAGCCAGCAAAGAGTTCCAATTCTAATAATACCAGTAGAAATCTGATTATGTGTCCATCTGACCTTTCCTCAAAGTCCTGAGTGTCGGCCAGATCCTCTAGTAACTCCCTACAGCACCATTCTCTCCAGGCTGTGATGTTTCACCTGTTCTTCCAAACGACACATACGCATTACCATCTATTGCGCTAGAGGCAGAAATCATAACCTCTGATCTACTTTGATTCAATTTTAAGTACACATTTCATGAAGCTGTTATTTTCTATTTAACAGATCATTCTCAGGAAAGAACTTGTCTTTGTGGGATGTCAAGAACTACCACATCACAGACAGTCCTCATTATGCTGCCTCTTTCACGATCCCAGGATTGTCACATGAAAGTTTTGACAATTATGGTATGTTGTATGTTTGTGTCCATTTAGACATTTCAGGACAAGATAAGCTTTAATTTTTGGCTGTGTCATGGGACCAAAGTCCACAAAAGGTTGTGACAGTGGTGGTAAGTTGTATGAGTGTCTGTTCAGATGCTTGATTACACGCATCGAGATACACATTAGTTTTTTGTTGTGTTATGAGACCAAAGTCCACAAAAGGTTGTGACAGTGGAGGTGGGTTGTATGGGTGTAAATTCACAAAGACAAAGATTACAAACATGAAGAACAAGTAAAACCGTTATTAATAAACTACAAACATTCATTCAGTGGTGCTGGACACAACAGAAATAATTAAATAATATGACAGAATCTCTTTTGTGGAACTGAGATAATTAGACAATTCCTGTTGAATCAAGAGGTGTGGAAAAGACACTAATGCTGAGTAGGACACATTAGGGGGAAAAAAGTTGCATATCCTTCAAACGACGTTGCAGTCAACTCCAGTATTTATTGGCTGTTCATGATATCTTGGCAAGCTTACATTCAGTAGTTTGCCATTGCTTTCTGGATGACCAGCACTCATACCTTTGTATGGAAACCAAAGCAAGGCAGTCTGCTTTCATATAGCCCACAGCTGTGTTTCAAATGCGGTATGTGGGATTGTGAATTAGATTTGCAACCCCTTTTGCACTTTGAAAAAACTTGATGTTATTATCAATAGAAAGTCATTTTTCTTGAGCTCATAGGGCAAAGGGAATAAGGGGGAGATCTATGGAGACAATAATTAGAGACAGATGACAAAAATGGGGAGGATAATAAGGAGGTGCAGGAGAAGGCACAAGTTAGGGTGGCTTGTGTGGGTAGCTTAAGGACCTGTGCTACAATATTGGATACCCGGCAGAAGAAGCAGAAGCGTGTATACACCAGTGAATACTGTGTGAATGTCTAAAACAATTATTAATGAACTCAAGTTAATTGCATGTTCTTTACATGAAGCTAGCCGACACTGTGATGAAGGGTTTACAAATGCAATTCAAATCCTGCATACCACGTTCGCAACTCAGCTACGGGAGATTTGGAAGCAGACTGCCTTGTACTAGGTTTCATACAGTGGTATGAGTGCCAGGAATTCAGAAAGCAAGGGTAAACTACCGAACATAAAAGTGTCAAGAAATCACAAACAGCGGAACAATGCTGGGGTTGATTGTGATGTGCTGTAAAAGATGTGCAACTAACTCTGTTTTACATGATGTGCAGCCAACACAGCATTTGTTGACTGTTGATGAGTTACTAGGAAATTGTTAGTTTGGCATTGCTCTCAGAACAGCCGACACCTCATATTATTAAAATCAGTGCTGAGTGTCTGCTTCCAAATCACCCACAGCTGGTTTTAAACTCTCGACAGGGAATTGTAAAATGTGCACTGCCCGCCAAGCCACGGACTAGTGAACTGGAAACATGAATAGATTAGTGCCTGCATGGAATAGAACAATGATGGTATGGTACAATCACTACCATAGAGCTTTAGGAGAGAGTTGGCAACATTTCATGATGAATGAGGAAAACATGCTTTATTGTAGTACAAGAATCATTTATTTTAGTACAAGAATAATTTATTTTAGTACAAGAATCATTACTTTAGTACAAGAATCATTACTTTACTACAAGAATCATTTACTTTAGTACAAGAATCATATACTTTACCACAAGAATAATTTAATTTAGTACAAGAATAATTTAATTTAGTACAAGAATTCATCTACTTTCCTACAAGAATTATATACTGTACTACAATAATATTTTAATTTAATACAAAAATCACACTTTACTACAAGAATCATTTACTCCATGTTTCTTCATGTTTAAGACCCATACAGCAGTACCAATTTAAAACTGGAGTTTAAAACTCTAAGTTTGGTGTTAAGTTTAACTTTCTTCGACTAAGGAATTTATCTGTTGTATTAATATTTTTTCAGGCAATGCGAGTATTGTCAGCTTAATGAAAACTGCAGCAGTATCGAGAATATATGCACTTCACCATCCTGACCCGGTAACAGGAAGTGATTTCCTTGACTGGCCGCTTCTCACCAGCGACAGATATGTGTTCATGTCATCGGCGGAATACTCCATGTCCCGAACATTGTACGACTCCAGCATTCCAAAGTGGCCACTAGATGCCAGATTCTCTTTGGGGAATGTCGGAAACTCATCAGTATCTTACATAATTGAGCTTTTTGCTCATGGCAATAATACAGTTCCATTATGGAAATGTGTAACTCAGTCAGTGTCCATTAACATGGCTACACGGAAACCTTCGCCCCTGCCAGACTGGTTCAAGGACAAGTACAAGGGGAAAGGTTGCATGGATAAAGGTTTCATAATCAAAGGATTTGATCGACCATCCTCCACATACAAATATCAGTTGCAGGTAACGTATCTTGTTTTTCTCATTTTCATCTAATTAATTTTCTTATCTTCCTCTCTCTCTCTTTATACGGTTATTTCTATTTACAACATATTCTTCCAGTTTTTATTTTCTTATAATGTTGCCAAAAATAACAACTGCCTTTTTCTGATATTTGTGATAAGTTGTCTTTGTGTCTTAAGTCTCTTTCAAAATATTTAGATTACTCATTTTGGCTGTCCAAGGAATGTGCAGCATTCTTCTGTGAAACCACATTTCTGGGGCCACAGGGGATTTTATTTTGCTTGTTTACTAATTGTTACAAACAACTGGTTCTAAGTAACATGCAGGATTTCTCTTTCTAATCTCCAGTAACAGGATTGATTACATATGATGCTTTCATTTGATAACATGCAAATTTTGCTTGTTCTGTTCTGTTCTTTATCTCTGTGATACACCTACCATCTGATGTTATTGATGTGTCTAGATACATGGAGGAGTCTGATAGCAGGATTAGAAACCAGATTGACTACATTCTCATTAGCAGAAGATTTAGAAACACGCTAACAGTAGCAAAAACAGTTCCCAGTGCTGATTGTTATAGTGACCACAGATTACTCACAGGAACATTGAGGATAAAGTTGAAGAAAGTCAAGTATATAACAGGAAACACTAAATATGATTTGTGTACATTGAGTAATGACAAGGAAATACAAAACAAATTCAACATAGAAGTACAGAACAGATTTGAAATATTGTCTGATCTAGAGATCCTATTCCAGGATGTGAATGATCAATGGGAAACGTTGAAGAATTCAATCAATGTGGCTGCAGAAACAACTATTCCAAAATTAAAGAATGTGGGTCGTAAGAAATGGATGACTGAAGAAATTTTATACCTCATGGAAACAAGAAGAATCAACAAAAATAATTCTGTCAAATATGAAGAAATTCACAGACAAGTCAGAATATTATGTAAAGAGGCAAAAGAAGCATGGCTTGAGGAAAAGTGCTTAGAAATTAAAAACCAATACAACAGTCAAAATACCGAATTAGTGCACAAAATAATTCAGGAACTTAGTAATAAAAGAACAAGTACATCAACAGGATGTCTAAAAACTAAAGATGGCAAAATCATAATAGAAAAAGACCAGATTCTACATGTATGGACAGATTATGTGAAACACCTTTATGATGATAACAGAGACGAACAGTATGATATTAGAATTAATAATGAAGGACCGCCAATTTTGGAGATGGAGGTTCGAAATGTTCTTAAGCATATGAAAGCTGGCAAGTCCCCCAGTGCAGATAACATCACAACAGAAATGATTAAAGCTTTAGAAGAATTTGGACTAGAGCAAGTCACCAGACTGCTGAACACATTATATGATACTGGAGATATACCTCCTGAATTATGTAACTCTGTATTATTGCAATCCCAAAGAAATCAGGAACCTTGGAATGTGATCAACATAGAACAATTAGTATAATGAGTCACATCACAAAGATTTTGCTAAGAATTATCATGCAAAGAGTGAGGAAGAAGATACAACCTGAAATAGGGGAAGAACAATGTGGGTTTGTAGAAGGAAAGGGTACAGTAAATGCTGTGTATATGCTGCGAACAGTTATTGAACGTGCTATAGAAGTAAACAAGGATATACATCTTTGCTTTATTGACTATACAAAGGCTTTTGATAGAGTTAGACATGTCAGCATGGTGGATATGCTTGCAGATCTACAAATTGATGGGAAAGACATTAGACTTATAAAAAACATATATTGGAAACAACAAGCTGCAATAAGGATTGATAATGAAGTGGGACAGTATCAGCCAATTAAGAGAGGTGTTAGGCAGGGATGTGTGATGTCTCCAGATCTGTTTTCCCTATACAGTGAAAATATTTTCAGAAATGTAGAGGATATAAATAGAATCAGCATTGGTGGAAGAAACATCAATAACATTAGATATGCAGATGATACAGTATTGATTGCAGACAATGCACAGGACCTGCAACAATTAGTAGATGCGGTTGTTGTACACAGTGAGCAACTGGGGTTAGAATTAAATTGTAAAAAGACTCAGGTTATGGTCATCACTAGGAAGAAAGAAGTGCCACAATGTAATATACAAGTAAATGGAAATATTCTTCAACAAGTGAATCGGTACAATTATCTTGGAACAGTCATAACATCTGATGGGAGATGCCTTGAAGAGATTAGAACAAGAATCGCTATGGCGAAATTGCCTTTAGCAAGATAAAAAACGTTCTGACCAATAAAAAGATGTCAATTGAAACAAGAAAAAGAGTGTTGAGGGGATACATAGAGCCTGTTCTTTTGTATGGATGTGAAACTTGGACAATGAGCAGTCAAGCTGAAAAACATCTGATGGCTGCAGAAATGTGGTTTCTGAGGAAAATGCAAAGAATACCATGGACAGACAGAAAAACCAATGACCAAGTACTACAGGAGACAAATGAACATTGTAAACTGATTAGAGAAATTAGACGTAGACAGTCAAAATTTTTTGGACATGTTATGAGAAGAAATGGATTGGAGAACTTGGTGACAACTGGCAAGATCAAGGGAACAGACCAAGAGGAAGACCGAGAGGAAAATATCTGGATGGCTTGGCCACATGGCATGGACGAGACAGGAACACTGAGCTGATCCACGACACTGGTGATCGAGTGAAATGGTGAATCATGACCGCCCACACTTTCCGGCATGGCACATGATTGATTGATTGAGATACTTTTTATTACCATTAGTTCTGTCTTCCTATTATTACTTATAATAATAATAATTGTTATTATTATGATTTTGTTCTTCTGTGTCCATCCATAGGTCAGCTGGTCAGATACAGATCACTACAAACATACAAACTTCACGAGCTATGCCAGATATGCCATTGATGCACTCCATGCAGCGATTAGGTCTGATCGTGAGAATACAGAAAGCTCTCTAGTCATCGACTACTCACCAGCCGCTAAAGCTGATGGAAGCAACCAAAAAGAAACAGCATCTGATTCAGATGATCCTCATCCTACAGCCCTGAAAGGCATCACCAGGGAAACAATTTCAAACGGGCTGAAGAACATCCAGATTTGCTATTTGAATGAATGTTTGGAAGGGCAGATTCTGCACGCACATGTCTGGCAGCAGGCGGGGCAGAAGAACATTGTGTTGTGTTCTATAGAAAGAGATGACGTTGAAGTATGCCAGATAAAGTTAGAATATTTTGGGAATGACAAGTCAGATGCTTTGATTTGATGAAGGTTATTCTAATAAATCTCGTGTGCCAGTTGATTTGATGAAGTTTATTCTAATAAATCTTGTGTGGCTGTTGGTCTGTATAAATACTGGGCTAGCAACATATACCGAATACGTCACATGGTGGGCATAGAGGGAGCGTTACGTTTTTACCCACCATAAACCCAAAATGTGTTAAAGCATATACAAAACAAGGTCATTTACTTTAATAAATTGTATTTTAATTACTATGTTTTCCCCAAACTAACACTTGTTAACCTTTTCTCTCTAATCATATTTTCCATGTACTAACCCTGATCTGTCTGTGCAGGACAGAATCTAACAGAAGCTGGAACAAAAGAGGTTAAACATCTTTTGCTTTACTTGCTATGGAAAGAGTTAATGATTTAATGTGCTTTGACCTTTTGTGATTGTTAAGGAGTATTGTACTGACCTGGTTAATTAATGAATTCATTTATATTGACTGCTTACATTAATGTGTATTGACTGTTTAATGAATGTATATCAACTGCTCATGTTAATGTGTAAAGACCGTTTAATGAAATAATTAATGTATATTGTTATTGTTGTATATTATTAATGTATATTGACTGCTTACATTAATGTGTGCTGGTTCAGTGGCGAAATAGTTATGTATGCAACTAGTCACCCTGCATATCACGTTTGAAATACAGCTCTAGGTGATTTGGCAGCAGACTGCCTTGGGTTGGTTTTTTATGAAATGGTTTGAGTGCCGGTTGTTCAGAAAGCAATGGGAAGCTACTGAATGTAAACTTGACAAGAGATCACAATCAGCCACAACAGGCTGAGGTTGACTGCGACATCCTGTAAAAAGGATACACAACTAATTTTTAATATTAATGTGCATTGGCTGTTTATGTGAATGTATTTAATGTGTATCGACCTCTTTAATTAATGTTTGGTTAGTGGTCTGTTTTAATAAATGAATTAATGTGTATTGATGGTTTAATTAATGTATTGACTGCTTACATTAATTAGTTAATGAAAATTGGCTGATTACATCAATAAACCAAGCTGTTATTGGCCCCTTACATCAATAAAGCAAAATTGTTGACTACTGACATCAATAAACCAAGCTCATTGACTGCTGACATCAATAATTCAAACTTATTAGCTGCTGACATCAATAATTCAAACTTATTAGCTGCTGACATCAATAAACCAAGCTCATTGACTGCTGACATCAATAAATCAAACTTATAGTCTGCTTACATCAATAAATCAAACTTATTGACTGCTGACATCAATAAATCAAACTGATATTGACTGCTTACATCAATAAATCAAACTGATATTGTCTGCTGACATCAATAAATCAAACTTTTATTTACTGCTGACATCAATAAATCAAATTTATTGACTGCTGACATCAATAAATCAAACTGTTATTGATTCCTTACATCAATAAATCAAACTTATTGATTGCTTACATTAATAATTGAAACTTACTGACTGCTCACATCACAGAATCATATTATTATTGACTGCTTACGTCAATAAATCAAACTTATATTGGCAGCAACATCAAGAAATCACACTGTTATTGGTTGATTACATCAATAAATCAAGCCATTATTGACTGCTTACAGGCTGTCTTAGTCATACAATCCTCTATATCTTAACTTTCTTGAATCTTAACTTTTCTATATCCTGATGTCAGGACAGGACTTAACTTCTCTATATCCTGATGTCATGGAGAGGACTTAACTTCTCTATATCCTGATGTCATGGAGAGGACTTAACTTCTCTATATCCTGATGTCATGGAGAGGACTTAACTTCTCTATATCCTGATGTCATGAAGCGGTCTTAACTTCTCTATATCCTGATGTCATGGAGAGGACTTAACTTCTCTATATTCTGATGTCATGGAGAGGACTTAACTTCTCTATATCCTGATGTCATGAAACGGTCTTAACTTCTCTATATCCTGATGTCATGGAGAGGACTTAACTTCTCTATATCCTGATGTCATGGAGAGGACTTAACTTCTCTATATCCTGATGTCATGAAACGGTCTTAACTTCTCTATATCCTGATGTCATGAAACGGTCTTAACTTCTCTATATCCTGATGTCATGAAACGGTCTTAACTTCTCTATATCCTGATGTCATGAAACGGTCTTAACTTCTCTATATCCTGATGTCATGAAACTGGTCTTAACTTCTCTATATCCTGATGTCATGAAGCGGTCTTAACTTCTCTATATCCTGATGTCATGAAGCAGTCTTAACTTCTCTATATCCTGATGTCATGAAACGGTCTTAACTTCTCTATATCCTGATGTCATGGAGAGGACTTAACTTCTCTATATCCTGATGTCATGGAGAGGACTTAACTTCTCTATATCCTGATGTCATGGAGCGGTCTTAACAAATCTCAGTAAAATAAAAAGTGAGGAGAAGATGCTGGTTTTTGTTTATGACAACCATTGAGAAATTCGGGTAATAATTCAACCAGAAGGTCCTCCCCCTGGAACCCACAGGGCACAAGAAATAGATAGCGACCTAACAACACACAGAGATGATAATTCGAGTCATCATCATCATCATGTGCCCTACCAGCTCCACAGCCTCTCTTCTCATCACAGAACCACAGAAAGCTATTTATCTTGTTCTTATTGTTGTATATAATGTTCTAGTTTCATTAGCCTCTTTCAGGCAATCGTAGTTAGTTACTCCAGCAATCCAAGGAATTCGCAACAATCGTGTCAGGAATCACATCTCTGTTGCTTCCAAGTTCTTTCTAATTTGTTTATTTACATTCCAAGATTCACTGCCATACAGCAAAACTTGTTCTATATAGCATTTCAACACTCTGTCTCTTACATTCAATGATAGTGACTTCTTGCATAAGAGACTCTTCATTTTCTGAAATGCAGCTTTTGTTTGCCCTATTCTGGTCTTATTGTGGGAAGGACATGGACTGAGCTGCAGGTTGTGTCAAGGACAGGGTGCTTGGCATGACTTGGTTGAAGGCCTATGCTTCAGGGGGGAGGGGAGGCAGCAGCAGTAGAAGATATCCTAATAAAGACGAGGCTACATATACAAATACAGTTGAATGGCGTTAAATGTGGTAAAACTGAAAATGTTATTTTTGATCTTTGTCCCCTACAATAGGTTGCTGCTAAAGTACTTCTTTGTTTATTATTAGTTGTAATAGTTGCCTACAGTTGTTATAGTTGCCTACAGTTGTTATAGTTGCCTGCAGTTGTTATAGTTGCCTGCAGTTGTTATAGTTGCCTGCAGTTATAGTTGACTGCAGTTGTTATAGTTGCCTACAGTTGTTATAGTTGTCCACAGTTGTTATAGTTGTCCACAGTTGTTATAGTTGCCTGCAGTTGTTATAGTTGCCTGCAGTTGTTATAGTTGCCTACAGTTGTTATAGTTGCCTGCAGTTGTTATAGTTGCCTGCAGTTGTTATAGTTGCCTGCAGTTGTTATAGTTGCCTGCAGTTGTTATAGTTGCCTGCAGTTGTTATAGTTGTCCACTGTTGTTATAGTTGTCCACAGTTGTTATAGTTGCCTGCAGTTGTTATAGTTGCCTGCAGTTGTTATAGTTGTCCGCAGTTGTTATAGTTGCCTGCAGTTGTTATAGTTGCCTGCAGTTGTTATAGTTGCCTGCAGTTGTTATAGTTGCCTGCAGTTGTTATAGTTGCCTGCAGTTGTTATAGTTGCCTGCAGTTGTTATAGTTGCCTGCAGTTGTTATAGTTGCCTACAGTTGTTATAGTTGTCCACAGTTGTTATAGTTGCCTACAGTTGTTATAGTTGCCTGCAGTTGTTATAGTTGCCTGCAGTTGTTATAGTTGCCTGCAGTTATAGTTGCCTGCAGTTGTTATAGTTGCCTGCAGTTATAGTTGCCTACAGTTGTTATAGTTGTCTGCAGTTGTTATAGTTGCCTACAGTTGTTATAGTTGTCCACAGGTATAGTATAGTTGTCCACAGTTATAGTATAGTTGTCCACAGTTATAGTATAGTTGCCTACAGTTGTTATAGTTGTCCACAGTTATAGTATAGTTGTCCACAGTTATAGTATAGTTGTACACAGTTATAGTATAGTTGTCCACAGTTGTTATAGTTGTCCACAGTTATAGTATAGTTGTCCACAGTTATAGTATAGTTGTCCACAGTTATAGTATAGTTGTCCAAAGTTATAGTATAGCTGTCCACAGTTATAGTATAGTTGTCCACAGTTGTTATAGTTGTCCACAGTTGTTATAGTTGTCCACAGTTGTTATAGTTGCCTACAGTTGTTATAGTTGTCCACAGTTGTTATAGTTGTCCACAGTTATAGTATAGTTGTCCACAGTTGTTATAATTGTCCACAGTTGTTATAGTTGTCCACAGTTGTTTACAGTTGTAGTATAGTTGTCCACAGTTGTTATAGTTGTCCACAGTTGTTATAGTTGTCCACAGTTGTTATAGTTGCCTACAGTTGTTATAGTTGCCTACAGTTGTTATAGTTGTCCACAGTTATAGTATAGGTGCCTACAGTTGTTATAGTTGTCCACAGTTGTCCACAGTTGTTATAGTTGCCTACAGTTGTTATAGTTGTCCACAGTTGTTATAGTTGTCCACAGTTGTTATAGTTGCCTACAGTTGTTATAGTTGTCCACAGTTGTTATAGTTGCCTACAGTTGTTATAGTTGCCTACAGTTGTTATAGTTGCCTACAGTTGTTATAGTTGTCCACAGTTATAGTATAGTTGTCCACAGTTATAGTATAGTTGTCCACAGTTGTTATAGTTGTCCACAGTTGTTATAGTTGTCCACAGTTGTTATAGTTGTCCACAGTTGTTATAGTTGCCTACAGTTGTTATAGTTGTCCACAGTTGTTATAGTTGTCCACAGTTGTTATAGTTGTCCACAGTTGTTATAGTTGCCTACAGTTGTTATAGTTGTCCACAGTTGTTATAGTTTACACAGTTGTTATAGTTGCCTGCAGTTGTTATAGTTGCCTACAGTTGTTATAGTTGTCTACAGTTGTTATAGTTGCCTGCAGTTGTTATAGTTGCCTACAGTTGTTATAGTTGTCCACAGTTGTTATAGTTGCCTGCAGTTGTTATAGTTGCCTACAGTTGTTATAGTTGCCTATAGTTGTCCACAGTTATAGTATAGTTGTCCACAGTTGTTATAGTTGTCCACAGTTGTTATAGTTGTCCACAGTTGTTATAGTTGTCCACAGTTGTTATAGTTGTCCACAGTTGTTATAGTTGTCTACAGTTGTTATAGTTGTCTACAGTTGTTATAGTTGTCTATAGTTGTTTACAGGCATTTCCCTACAATTGTTCTAGTTGTCTACAGTCATTGGCTTACCGTTTTTATAGTTGCCGACACTTGTTATAGTTGTCTACAGCTGTTATAATTGCCTACAATGTTTGTAGTTGCCTTTATATTTGTTTGTATAGTTCATACTGTCCTGACGTCTTGATGTCTATAGACATGTCTGTAGACATGCTAGCTGTCGTGGTGCCACACACAACACACACATACGCATTTCTCTCACACGTAATAGACAACACACATACCATGTACACACAGTAAACATACCATGCATTCAACTACCATAACTCCCACACAACCCCAAACATCTCCCTCACAACCACACACACTCAGCACTCACATGTGCCCGCCAAGTATACAAGTGAAAGACAACTCTGTTCAGTTTTGTTTGTTACACAACATGTAATATAATTAGTTAGTTGCATATCATATCCTTTAGAGGACGTATCAGTCAACTGCCGGTCTCCCTGGTCTAGGCGTTACACGACTTTCTCCGCAATCTCGTATACTCTCGTAAGTAACTTGACGTTGCGCGAGAATCGGTAGCGGTTCTCTCCGCGTCGGTAACTTACGGGGTATGTGAGTCGGCCACGCAGAAAGCAATGGCAAACTACTGAGCCTAATCTTGCCAAGAAATCAACAATCAGCTGAAAGATGCTGATGTTGACAGCGATGTCCTGCAAAAGGATATGCGGGGGGGGGGGGGGGGGGGGGGGGGGGAGAGAGACAGTCAACTCTGGCATTTTTTGACTGTTCGGGATTCCTGGACAAGTTTACGTTCAGTAGTTAGCCATTGCTTTCTGAACGGCAGGTACTCATACCATTGTATGGAAACCAACGCAATGCGATCTGCTTCCAAATCGCTGGCAGCTTTTTTTCGAACGCAGTATTGATTAAGAATCGCATTTGTCACAGAGCCGACTATATAAATAGTAGGGGAAAAAAGAAGTAATAGTTGGAAAAAAAAAAGAAGTAATAGTGGGGGGAAAAGAAGTAATAGTAGGCGGGATAAGAAAAAGAAACTGCGAATCAATTTGTTTGAAATTAACAGCACCGTTAAATATAACAAACATAAACGGTTAAACTATTATGCATGTATTGTTACTGATAATACTGTGGCTACTGGTTACACGGGCATTTGTTGTGAGTGGTTGGCGTCTGGTTGGCCATCTCCAGATGGACAATGCCCGCCAGGGCAGCATGGAACCCGGCGTTGTAGTCCAGAGCCACCTCGTTCTGGACATAGTCGGTTCTAACATCGCGGTAACTGTCGTCCTTGTCCGGCCCGCCGACGACGGCTCCATTCAGGACATGTGGATTGGGACCTGAGGCGTCCAGCTGATCAAAATCACAGCTGGCTGGAGGGTTGGGGCAGGATGCGCCGCTGTGGTGTGGTCGGAGCGGGTATTTTGACCCATATCCTGGGGAGGAGTAATCACAAATAATTATGCCTTGCTGCACTTGACTCTCATGCCATAGTGTTTATATACTTATTTACTGACACCATGCCGTCTTGACAGACAATAGTTTGTTATATTGTGCTTGAAAAATAGCACAAAGCGTGGGCTGAATTATACAGACCATGTGTTGTCCATGCAGCATGATCGCCCTCTCCGCCTGCCTAGTTTACTCCAGAGGAAAGGTAACACCAATACATCTGAAACAAGACAAGCTGCCAGAGTAGCAAAGCAATGCTCTAACCGTCCACCTTTCGGAGCATCGATTCTAGACCAGTTGCCGACCAAGGCTTAGGGCCTGGTCTGCTCTGCCATGACATTTAGTCTTTAGGTTGCATTTCTTCGCACCAGGATAAGGCTTGCACCTACCCAATTGCGCTCCTCCACCCGAAGCCGTTTTCACAATGTGGCTTGTCGGGTTTGGTGAGCGCCGCTCAACATTCGACACTAACAGAAAGCAGGTAGTACCGTTTACATATGGTAGCTCAGTCATATCTGACTAAGAACTTATAATATATACGATATACTATTTATATACTAACTGTATATATATATACTACACCGTTTATATACTTTACAATGGTCATCACGGCCTATTGGAGAATAGTGCTTTCTCTTAAACTTCCGGTGTGCTGATATGAAGGTAACGGGTTCAACCGCTAAACCTCTCAGTTGGACTGAAATGTTGACCTCTCGTCCGTGGCTTGGGGACGTAAATTACAAGTATCTCAGAAATCAGAAAGGTACACCTAATGTAAAGGGTCACTGGTAGTAAGGAAATCTAACCCATAACCAAAAAGCAAATTCAGAAAATGGCGGTCGTTTGCTTGCCGAAGAGACAGGATCAGGGGTCAGTATGATCAGCAGGAAGTGGACAGTGTCAAAAATAAGATTCATCGGAAGACAGTGAGTCAGATGAGCCGATTATTTCACTTATATAACCTCAGACGTAGGCTGTCGGGGCTGGGGGATCACTCACGGGAAGAGTGAAGGACATCATTCCCGTCTCTAATCTATGGGACACCCTTGGGCACAGGGGAGTGCCCGTTTAGTCATCCAACTGACAGCAGTAGGCAGCATTTGGAAGTCAATAAGGTGTGGTGCAAACAGCAAGACGGACACGCCCCATGCGGCCAATGATTGACAGAGACAACAAACATTGACAATAAGGTGTGGTGCTATCAGCAAGAGGGGAACGCCCATGGCGGTCAATGATTGGTGGAAACAACAAACATCATTGACAATACGATGCGGTGATTATAGCGGGATAGAAGTAGGACACGCCCCGTGCGGTCAATGATTGCGTCATAATCTGTTTCTTCTTTTTGCTAATTGTTAAACCGGCTTTCTGGATAACATCAATAGAACTGACCATCCACATGGTTAATCCGGTCAACAAATGCCCAAAGAAGGCGGATGTGTCGGCCGAAAGGCGCAAATATCGCAACTCTGCTGTAAACAGACACAAAGCAATTACGTCCAAAGCAAGCATTACGGTCGAACGAAGAAGAGGAAGAAGAACTGATCTAGAACACCAAGGATGAGATCGGTGAAGAGACCCAACGGTTCCCCCACATTGCAAGGCAAAGCCGAACGTAAGAAGCAAGCGCCCCTGAAATGCGTGCCGGTACTTTGTGTGCTTCTTTCCAGTCCAAATACTACTCACCAATTTCAAAACTGTAGCAGCCACCATCGTGATGGTTGTCTCCGAGGATGTAGTTGATCTGCTCCACGGCCCACTGCCTCAGCTTGGCGGGCTGGATGCCCAGGTCTGCAGTTACAAGCGCGATGTAGGCGGCACTACCTGAGTACCTGCAACACGTCTAACTGTTTCAGTGCCAGACATAAAATAGTACTACCTGAGTACCTGCAACACGTCTAACTGTTTCAGTGCCAGACATAAAATAGTACTACCTGAGTACCTGCAACACGTCTTACTGTTTCAGTACCCGACATAAATAGTACTACCTGAGTACCTGCAACACGTCTTACTGTTTCAGTGCCAGACATAAAATAGTACTACCTGAGTACCTGCAAACACGTCTTACTGTTTCAGTACCAGACATAAAATAGTACTACCTGAGTACCTGCAACACGTCTAACTGTTTCAGTGCCCGACATAAAATAGTACTACCTGAGTACCTGCAACATACGTCTAACTTTTTCAGTACCAGACATAAAATAGTACTACCTGAGTACCTGCAACACGTCTGTTTCAGTACGCGACATAAATTAGTACTACCTGAGTACCTGCAAACACGTCTAACTGTTTCAGTGCCCGACATAAAATAGTACTACCTGAGTACCTGCAACACGTCTAACTGTTTCAGTACCAGACATAAAATAGTACTACCTGAGTACCTGCAACACGTCTAACTGTTTCAGTACCAGACATAAAATAGTACTACCTGAGTACCTGCAACACGTCTAACTGTTTCAGTACCAGACATAAAATAGTACTACCTGAGTACCTGCAACACGTCTAACTGTTTCAGTGGCCGACATAAAATAGTACTACCTGAGTACCTGCAACACGTCTAAACTGTTTCAGTGGCGGACTTAAAATAGTACTACCTGAGTACCTGCAACACGTCTGTTTCAGTACCCGACATAAAATAGTACTACCTGAGTACCTGCAACACGTCTAACTGTTCAGTGCCCGACATAAAATAGTACTACCTGATTACCTGCAACACGTCTAACTGTTTCAGTACCAGACATAAAATAGTACTACCTGAGTACCTGCAACACATCTAACTGTTTCAGTACCAGACATAAAATAGTACCTACCTGAGTACCTGCAACACGTCTTACTGTTTCAGTACCAGACATAAAATAGTACTACCTGAAGTACCTGCAACACGTCTAACTGTTTCAGTGCCCGACATAAAATAGTACTACCTGAGTACCTGCAAACACGTCTAACTGTTTCAGTACCAGACATAAAATAGTACTACCTGAGTACCTGCAACCCATCTAACTGTTTCAGTACCAGACATAAATAGTACTACCTGAGTACCTGCAACACGTCTTACTGTTTCAGTACCAGACATAAAATAGTACTACCTGAGTACCTGCAACACGTCTAACTGTTTCAGTGGCCGACATAAAATAGTACTACCTGAGTACCTGCAACACGTCTAACTGTTTCAGTGGCCGACATAAAATAGTACTACCTGAGTACCTGCAACACGTCTGTTTCAGTACCCGACATAAAATAGTACTACCTGAGTACCTGCAACACGTCTAACTGTTTCAGTGCCCGACATAAAATAGTACTACCTGAGTACCTGCAACACGTCTAACTGTTTCAGTACCAGACATAAAATAGTACTACCTGAGTACCTGCAACACATCTAACTGTTTCAGTGCCCGACATAAAATAGTACTACCTGAGTACCTGCAACACGTCTAACTGTTTCAGTACCAGACATAAAATAGTACTACCTGAGTACCTGCAACCCATCTAACTGTTTCAGTACCAGACATAAAATAGTACTACCTGAGTACCTGCAACACGTCTAACTGTTTCAGTACCAGACATAAAATAGTACTACCTGAGTACCTGCAACACGTCTAACTGTTTCAGTGGCCGACATAAAATAGTACTACCTGAGTACCTGCAACACGTCTAACTGTTTCAGTGGCCGACATAAAATAGTACTACCTGAGTACCTGCAACACGTCTGTTTCAGTACCCGACATAAAATAGTACTACCTGAGTACCTGCAACACGTCTAACTGTTTCAGTGCCCGACATAAAATAGTACTACCTGAGTACCTGCAACACGTCTAACTGTTTCAGTACCAGACATAAAATAGTACTACCTGAGTACCTGCAACACGTCTAACTGTTTCAGTACCAGACATAAAATAGTACTACCTGAGTACCTGCAACACGTCTAACTGTTTCAGTGGCCGACATAAAATAGTACTACCTGAGTACCTGCAACACGTCTAACTGTTTCAGTGCCAGACATAAAATAGTACTACCTGAGTACCTGCAACACGTCTAACTGTTTCAGTGCCAGACATAAAATAGTACTACGTACCTGAGTACCTGCAACACGTCTAACTGTTTCAGTGCCAGACATAAAATAGTACTACCTACCTGAGTACCTGCAACACGTCTAACTGTTTCAGTGCCAGACATAAAATAGGTTTGGGCCAAACGTGCTATACAATGCTATACGTAAATATTCGTTCGTTGAGCATTAAAATTTCTGAACATAAAACTAAGCAAAACAAATAACACAATGACCTTAGTGTGGCGATATATCACCCTTATGTCTAATGAAAGGTCACGTGACGATGTATTATCCATCGGAACTGAACCAATTAAGGTAGTTATCTACTATATGTTCAAGATAACAATGTGTTTTGTGTTATGGTTGCACATGGAAACATGTATACAGACGCATATGGACCTGAATGTATGTTTTAGATGTTTTACATATAATCACAGAAGCCAGAAACAATCTGTTGCTCCATTTATTACATGCCTGGCGTATTTCGCTGAATCTCGTCAGATGCACACTCATGCATTGACACCTTGCCGTCATGACAGACGATAAGTTTGTTAAATTGTGCTTCAAATAAGGCATAATAACTACAGCCAGACCATGGATGGAGTTATACCTCTACATAACACAAAGCCTAGGGTGAATTGTATAGAACATGTGTTGCCCATGCAGCTTGATCCTTTTCTCGGCCTGTCTAGTTTACTCCAGATGAAAGGTAACACCAATACATCTGGCACATGACAAGCTGTCAGATCGGCAAAGCAATCCAGGTGCATACTGCAACGTTATATATCATATGAAATGAATACATGAATTATACTTGGGCTGAAATACTTACAACACATAGCCACTGATATTGTTACAATGAGGAGATTAATGTATTCCCATGATAATTCCAAATTAAAAAATGTTTCTGTTTGCATCACAAATAGATGGAACCGCTAATTGCTAAGGCTTCGATGTAGTTGGGTAAGCTTTTTGTTCGTCGAAAACCATACACGAAACGCATTTTGCCTTTTAACTTTATGATGGCTCTTAAGCAGTCGTCTTGAAATCGCTCGTTATTTTATGACCGGTCGACTACATAGGGATACCTAAAGAGTGATTGTTGTTAGTATTGTAACATTGTGGTAATATCATGTTGTTAGTATTGTTACATTGTGGTAGTATCATGTTGTTAGTATTGTTACATTGTGGTAGTATCATGTTGTTAGTATTGTTACATTGTGGTAGTATCATGTTGTTAGTATTGTTACATTGTGGTAGTATCATGTTGTTAGTATTGTTACATTGTGGTAGTATCATGTTGTTAGTATTGTTACATTGTGGTAGTATCATGTTGTTAGTATTGTTACATTGTGGTAGTATCATGTTGTTAGTATTGTTACATTGTGGTAGTATCATTAGTAATTGTAGCTACAGCAGTAGTAATAGTGATAGTAGTAGTAGTAGTAGCAGCAGCAGCATCAGTAATATTAGTAGTAGTATTAGTTGTAGTAGTAATAGCTGCAGTAGTAGTAGTAGTAGTAGTAGTAGTAGTAGTAGTAGTAGTAGTAGTAGTAGTAGTAGTAGCAGCAGCAGTAGCAGTAGTAGTAGTAGTAGTAGTAGTAGTAGTAGTAGTAGTAGTAGTAGTAGTAGTAGCAGCAGCAGCAGCAGTAGCAGCAGAAGCAGTAGTAGTTTATTGACGTGGCGAAGGTAGTAGTCACGATTGAATGATAGTATATGTCATGTTGTCATTATCGGTGGTAGTAGTAAAATAGTGCCGGACTCCGTGACATAGGAGTTAGCGACTTCCTCCGCAATCCCGTTTATCAACGTGAGCAAACGCAGCTGCGCGAGAATCGGTAGCGGTTCTCGCCGCGCCCATTACTTAGGGATATATGACCGGCCGCTCAGAAAGCAATGGCAAACTACTGAGCGTAGTCTTGCTAAGAAATCAACAACAACGGTAAAATGCTGGTGTTAACAGCGATGTCCTGTAACGGGATATGCGGGGGAGGAGGGGGAAGAGTAAAACAGTAGTGGGTGCCGTGATTAAAAAGCAGCAGCAGCAGCAGCTCTGTAACTAGTGATCAAATACGACAAGAATTGTTACCCCAGAGATCCCCACTTGTCGCGCCAGGCCAGCCCACACGGTGTGTAATCTACGTCGCCACTGGGCAGCCAGGCGTCGGTGAAGAACGATTCCACTGCGTCCCTGTACTGAGCACTCTTGGTTGCTTCATACAGCATTGCTGGAGCATAGGAGAAAGATGAGTTGTACTCACTATTTGTCTGTCTGTGTGCTTATCATTCTGCCTGTCTTCCTGTCTGAATATCTATCTGTTTACTGTCTGTCTGTCTTTGTGTCTGTTTGTATATCTGTTTAACTGTCTATCTGTCTGTCTGTCTGTCTATCTGTCTGTGTGCTTATCATTCTGCCTGTCTTCCTGTCTGAATATCTATCTGTTTACTGTCTGTCTGTCTGTCTGTCTGTCTGTCTGTCTGTCTGTCTGTCTATTTATCCGTTTAACTGTCTGTCTGTCTCCTATCGTTCTGTCTGTATATCTAATTTTTTAACTGTCTGTCTGTCTACCTATCGCTGTGCCTGTATTTCTAATTGTCTGTATGTCTATCTAGTTTAAGTTTAAGTCGATGGAACAACATCACGGCACACGGGTGTAACCCAAAAGTGCACCGTTCTCCTCCTAACTCAAACCTGAGTCGGGAGGCACTCATTTCAGTGCACGAACTCCGTAGCACCGGCGAGGATCCTGAAATACTTCGAAAAGATACTGTATATCTATCTGTTTAACTATTTGTCTGTATATCTGTCTGTTTAACTGTGTGTCTGTCTACCTATCGTTTTGTCTGTCTGTCTGTCTGTCTGTCTGTCTGTCTGTTTATCTGTCTGTTTAGCTGTCTGTCTGTCTCCTATAGTTCTGCCTGTCTTGCTGTCTGTTTGCATATCTATTTGTTTAAATGTATGTCTGTCTACCAGTCATTCTGTCTGTCTTTCCTCTTTGAATATACCTATTTAACCGTCCGTTCACATGCCCATCGCCTGTCTGTCAGTCTATCCATCCGTCTATCCATCCTTTTATCTAGGTGTCTACCCACCTATCTAGTATCCACCCAATTACTTACCTATCAACCTGTCTACCTACCTATGCCTTTATTTGTTCCTATCGCTCTGCTTGCCTAACTAGCTATGTGTCTGTTTGTCTATCATTCTGTACCTCTCTTTCTGTCACACTGTCTACCAACCTACCTCCCTAAATTTCTGTATCTCTTTCTATCACACTGTCTACCTGTCTACCTCCCTAACTTTCTGTATCTCTCTTTCTATCACACTGTCTACCTACTTACTTTACTAACTCTCTGTATCTCTCTTTCTATCACACTGTCTACTGTCGTGTAATTCGTTTAAAGTGTCGTCCCTGGAGTGAGGGGAATCAACACCCACATTTTATCAAAACCCATATCATATTCTGGAGAAATCCACCAGATTCCGCCCACAACACTCCGTCAAGTCTGTGGACACCTCTTTCTCTCTCACTCTCTATCACTGCCTGATCATGCCCCCTCTCATTCTTCCCCAACGCAACATACTTAACAACTCTTGCTTCTAAAAATTAATAACAATTAATTTATTAAAAGAAAAGTGTAAAGTATGCGAGACGTGTATGCGAAGAAAATGTGTGTTGTATATTCTAGTGTAAATGTAGAAATCAGAAATCAGACCACAAAGCTCAGGATCAGAGTCCACTCATCATGGCAAGGATTACACGACATCACAAAAATCAGCACAATGGACCTCACCAAACGATGCGTCTCTCCCGCCAGACATTGTCCACCTCCAGGAGCTTTGATAACCACGAGGCCTGATCCCCACTCAAATATACAGTCTAGGACTGATGCTTTTTTTTTTTTTTCTAAAAAAATACTGTTCCTAATAGTTTATAGAAACTGAGACCCCACAATTCCTGCACAGTGAAAAGCGGAACACTGTCCCATGAACATGATATTCTTCCTTCTTACGAAATGTTCTAAAGTTTTCACTCTTAAAACAGTCATTGTACATAGTCTCAAATAGATCTCTTAATTTCTCAGATAAAGTCTTAATGTTCTGATTTCCTTGTTAAGTGGAACAAACACTCTCCAATGTTTTGGTTTCATGTAGTGTGAAAATCAATCCCTACTAGTTCTAATAATAAGTGGAATGAACATCCATCACCACTGGTTTATTCACGAATGGTATGAAAACCAAAACCCATTACTATGTTGCTGTCCACATGTAGTGTGAAATATTCTCAATAATGTTCTCAGTATTTATCCTGTGGGATACTTATACTATTCAGCTCCACCGAGCAATGTTTTATCAACTTTTTCTAGCATAGGCTAAGTGAGAAAGTTGCTGACCAATCTTCCTGCACCAAAATTATCCGGGATCTGAATTTTCAATGCTTCTGTGTTCTTCATCCCAACCAGAGGGAACCTGTAAAATAGAGAAAACACCTGGTGAGAGCCACCCCGTCACTGATCCTTATTAGATGAGCGTAGGCCACTGGTCTCGCTCAGAAAAATACAGTGAACCAAACTCTGTCAGGGACAGATGAGCTTATCAAATAGGTCTGCATCAGGCCAAGACAAGGAAAAACCAACAAACAGAGTGCAGAACCCCCAGGGAGCACTCCACTGGAAGATCCCACTATTGGACAATTTCCCCATCTCCCAATTATCCCCCATTACTCTATTCTCAACTAGCAGAGCTTATCATCACTTCACTACTCTATTCTCAACTAACAGAGCTAATCATCACTTCACTACTCTATTCTCAACTAACAGAGCTAATCATCACACTCTAGCTAGTTTCAACCATGCTACTGCCTAAATATAAGCTATGTAGTACCTTATGTAACACGGCTTTTCTCCTGAATCACATCTACAATTTGCCATGACAGGCACGTGTAAATTAAATTTCATTAATCCGCACACGGTAGTTGTTCTTCCAATTCCAACAGAGCTAGCGAAAACACCGTCCGTCTTCGGCCACTCTCTAGTTTACAATCCCTGTAACAAGCAGGGTTTTTCAAACAGTCTTCGATTGTTCCAGTGACTTCCTTTGATGTCACGCAAGTGTCCTCAAGGGCACTAACTATTTCATAATTATTCTCTTTCCCTTGTTCAACCAATGCAAAAGTTGTCTCCCCTTGTTTTGACAACCAGAACAAACCCGCGTTCCTGCATTCTCCCAATTCGGGTCACAATAACAAGCCTACAATTTTTCTGTCTGGTGGGGACTTTCAAAGCCGACTCCACTGCTTGATCTTACCAACTCCCCATAGTAAACAACTTGTAGTTGCGAATCAAACTGTCCTTGGTATTTTTATCATCTGATTGTTACTTACAGTGATTTTCACGACATCTACCTACTTACTTTACTAACTTTCTGTATCTCTCTTTCTATCACACTGTCTACTTACCTACCTCACTAACTTTCTATATCTCTTTCTATCACACCGTCTACCTACCTACTTCTCTAACTTTCTGTATCTCTTTCTATCACACCGTCTACCTACATACCTCCCTAACTTTCTATATCTCTTTCTATCACACTGTCTACTTACCTACCTCACTAACTTTCTATATCTCTTTCTATCACACCGTCTACCTACATACCTCCCTAACTTTATATATCTCTTTCTATCACACTGTCTACTTACCTACCTCACTAACTTTCTATATCTCTTTCTATCACACCGTCTACCTACATACCTCCCTAACTTTCTATATCTCTTTCTATCACACTGTCTACCTACTGTCGCTTGTCGTCCCGGGAGGAACGTGGAATCAACAAGCACACCTTTTAGCTTATTATACTTTGGGATTATTGACAGACTTCTGTCTACACTCCTCCCTTCTGTCTTCTATTCCATCTCTCTCTCTCTCTCTCTCTCTCTCTCTCTCTCTCTCTCTCTCTCTCTCTCTCTCTCTCTCTCTCTCTCTCTCTCTCTCTCTTATTCCTTCATCACATACTCCGACAACAGTTTCCTTCAACAATTAATAAAATATTTATTAATAAAACTATGTCTGGTGTATGTATGGACTGTGTATATGTATTGGGTATTGTCTTATATTGTGGGTGCAAGATAGGACTCTGCAAGTTTAGTCTCCGTATCCCTTCTCTCGTCTGCATTCAGCTAGTCAAAGATACATCACACATATATGGACAGTTCTCACCCGGGTTTGCTCCTTTCCGATTGAGTCTGGACGTATCGTGAAGTTGTTCAAAGTCTGGTCACAGTGAAATAATAATAATCCAGTAAGTCTATGACTTCGCCAGAGTCTGCTTCAAGAAGTTAATAATCCAACACTGAAACCACAACACCACAGTCTACCACGGTGTCTATATTGACTATGAATGTTCTGACTTATCTATTGTCTCTTTTCTATTAGTCTACCATGCAAAAGTATGCAGTTGTATTTTTCTTTTACTTTCCTCAGTTTAATCGTCCTTTTCCATTTTACTTTGGTTATCTGGATATTCTTTTATTATTTTCAGAGTTCATTTAGGGCTATGGGTTATATCGTCTCACAATTAGAACCTGTCTTTGTTATTCATTGTTCTAGTGAGGTATTTGATCTCTCCCCAAGTGAAGTGCCTTGAGTTTATCGTCTCTGATTGTATCAGGATACTTCTAGTGAAACCTGTGAGTGATAAATAACCAGGTGATATAAATCTGCTTCAGATTTATTTTTTTATGTGAGAGCATTTCTCCCGGCTGCACTAAGACGCTTCCGAAAAGATACTCTGACATAAGCCATATGAGTTCACTACAGTCTAAACGATTAACTAAAAAACAAAGAAATGATAACCGTAAAGCACAGACACCTAGTCCACTATGCTATACTATTACGCTACGGCTATCATACCTTATATACTCTATGGTAATCCAGGAATTGAAATACACTAGCGAATAAAACACTAATATCCCATCTCCTTTCAACAATAAGGGACGTGTATTTCTTTCCACATGTACGGACACCTAGATAATCTCCGCCCAATTAGGTAGCACACACTAAAACAGAAAACCCAGTTTCTACTATTTATATTGGGCCTCCCATTCTCCGTTATTGTTTGATGTTCATACATCAACAGTCGTATTTTGCCGTATCCTTCACATCAAAAGTCTGTGAAGTCACGTATACGTTAGTGGCGCTCCGTCTCGTCTCTCCTTCGTCTCGTCCTCCGTTCTTCCGCTGTTTCCCTGTGTTCCCCTACGCTAGTACTTCAAAGCGTCCGAACTCTTGGATCACCGTCTTCGTGCGTTCCCCCGTTGTCGAAGTCTCCCCGTCGTTCTGTCCTTTGAAGTAGATGGACAATGACCCCTCACACTGTATCCTATTTTTATACCAGTCGGTCAATGATCTTTAATTTATCCTCCTCTCAGACTGAAGTACACGATTGTTAACCCTCCTCCTACATTGTAGTTTTATATGTAAGTTATCAAGGAATCACTAAACTGCAGTTTCCTGTGACATAGATGCCCTGGAGGACGAAACATAAATAACATTAGATATGCAGATGATACAGTATTGATTGCAGACAATGAACAGGATCTGCAACAATTAGTAGACGCTGTGGTTGTACACAGTGAGCAGCTGGGGTTGGAATTAAATTGTAGGAAGACACAGGTTATGGTCGTCACAAGGAAGAACGAAGTACCACAATGTAATATACAAGTAAATGGGAATATTCTTCAACAAGTGAATCGGTTCAATTATCTCGGAACAGTCATAACATCTGATGGCAGATGCCTTGAAGAGATTAGAACAAGAATCGCCATTGCGAAAGTAGCCTTAAGCAAGATGAAAAACATTCTAACCAATAAAAAGATGTCAATTGAAACGAGAAAAAGAGTGTTGAGGGGATACATAGAGCCTGTTCTTTTGTATGGATGTGAAACTTGGACAATGTGCAGTCAAGCTGAAAAACATCTGATGGCTGCAGAAATGTGGTTTCTGAGGAAAATGCAAAGAATACCATGGACAGATAGAAAAACCAATGACCAAGTACTACAAGAGACAAATGAAAATCGTAGATTGATTAGAGAAATTAGACGTAGACAGTCAAAATTTTTTGGACATGTTATGAGAAGAAATGGACTGGAGAACTTAGTGACAGCTGGCAAGATCGAAGGGAACAGACCAAGAGGAAGACCGAGAGGAAAATACCTGGATGGCTTGGCCACATGGCATGGACGAGACAGGAACACTGAGCTGATCCACGACTCTGGTGATCGAGTGAAATGGCGAATCATGACCGCCCACGCTTTCCGGCATGGCACATGATTGATTGATTGATAGATGCCCTCTTAAGAGAGTTGACCGCGTCGACTCTTCCTCACTGTAGTTTTGATTCCTATGATCCACCAACCTATTCCTCTTCCTCGGGAGTTGGATGTCTAGATAAGAAATCAGCTCCTACATTCTCCTTACCAGGGATGTATTCCACTGTGAAGTTGTCCTGTTGCAGCAACAACGACCATCACATCCACTGTGCGTTGAGCTTCTGCGAAGTAGCTATGAACATCACGTGTTGATGATATGACTTGGATCCTCACATGGCTCACCTCCTCATCCAGTAGGCGACCTAATTGACACCCTACTATACTACTCATGACCGAAACTAGTGTTGGCACATCGCCCCTGTACGTCCTGTCGACCTACTTTCGACTTGCGTAAGCGACGGCTCACGAATACAGACGGATTGTCCCATCCTGACTGTAACACTGTTTCCATGTCTCTTGGTTTCCCCCGGCCTTGCCTCTGGGGATGTTCCGCCTCGTCCGCGTTGGACCGAGTCGTCTTTCCCAAATCCTCCTGGACTTTTGCTTCCAGGACCATCTTGGACGATATTGGATATGGTCAGCCAATCTTCGGTTGGAGTCCTGGGTATTTCTCGCCTTTCCCGACGTTACCCACCCCTTCTGAACTTGGTTACTAGTGAAAGTTTCACTCTTGTCCCTTCCCTGACGTGTGATTTCCCTCCTCCCTTCGTTGGGTAAATCTGACCTATCACGTACTTTCCCATAGGCCCTCCTATGTAGTACTGGCGATCTCTGGTCTGCGTCTGGAACTGTAACCTTTTTCTTAATGGCTGCCATCACCATAAGGTGCGAAGATTTGCTCTCTGATCTCTCCTCATATTTCCTAATGAGATGCCTAGGGAGATTTTTCAGTTCTCCCCTGATCCTGATTCCGTAGGTATTCTTGGACACAACCTTTTCCACAGGATAAGGTCCTTTCCATCCTACTTGGAGTATATTAGTCTCTTCTGGACCCCATACTTCCACTTGGTCTTCCACCTTAAGAGCTATTTTACTCTTAGTCCACTTGTTGGGTGGTGCTTTCTGGCACTCTGAACACGATTTCACCCACCGGCGTACATCACCGGTCATTCCTGGCCAGAAATAATGGCCGGAAATTTGCTGCAATGTCTCTCTGACACCCATATGTCGATTCTCGGCTATGATGTGTCCACTCTGAAGAATGTGAGGACGGTAGGTCTCTGGAACCACCCACTGCTCGTGCAGGTCTGTCTCCCTCTCCCGGCTCTCCTGTAAAGCAGCCGATTCCTCAGAAAGTACTGTCCCCGTTCTGGTGAGCTCAGCACTTCTTTGCAGCTTCCTGTAGCAAGGACGCAACGTAGTATCCTTCCTCTGGGCAGTATGCAATTCCCCTATCACTGAGTTGTCGCATAGTGACTCTGCCTCTTTTTCCTTCCCTTGAGATCCACTGGTTACTGCTCCCCTGTGGGCTGGCTGTTTGGGCACCCCCAAAGAACACGTATTTAGTGCCAATGATCATGGGAATAGGGAATCAGCTAATACAGCTGCAGGAATAATGCCCGTGACGTACCTGGACTTAATCTCCACCTTGGCGATTGGCAGCGTCATGGTAACAGCACTCCTCATTGCCGGCTGTATCTCTATGGTCTCCCCTGTAAGTTGGTCTGGGCTTACCAGGCTGGCATCTATCACAGCTTCCCCATCCAAACCTGAATCGTAGAGACAAGCAACCTGCTGGCCATTGACTTCAATCAGTTCAACCACAGGTGGCCTCTCTTGGTCCGGAGTGTCTTCCACCTCCTCGACCTTTTCCTTGCATCGGCAGTCCACAGTATTATGTGTTTTCGACCTGCAGTGTGTGCATCCATTTTCCCTTCCAAACTTTCCGTGGGCTCTCTTTGGTCAGAGTTTCTTCGCCGACCTCAGCCTTGTCTGTGATCACCTTCTTATGAATCACTTGGCATGCCGCGAAGTGATAACTTTTCGGTTTCGATCTGCAGTCCTTTGTGTTATGAGAGGGCGACTTGCAGATTGAACACCACTTCTCGGACCACGGTCGTTTCGCTGGAGAATTCGAGGTGTTCTGGTTTCCTTCCTTCACCTTCTCTGAACTCTCCATTGACGTCTTTATATAAGGTTCCACTTTTTCTCCTTCCCAGTTTTTACATTTCTTTCGGTCTTGTTTCTCCTGACCTTTTGTGGTGGGTATATTGGTTTCTTTAGCTTCCCCATGGACTTCTACGAATCTTTCCGCCAGCTTATTCACAACATCCAGCCGTTCCGCCCCTTGTTCTCCTAAAAATGTCTTCAGTGGTTCTGACATTTGCTGTCGCATCTGGTCGACCACCATGAGCTCTTCCAAACTCTCATAGTCCCGCTTGAACTCCGCCAAATCTATCCATTTTTGGAGGTATGATTTCAGCCTTAAACTGTAGGCGGCGAATAGCTCTCCCGGCTCTCGTCTTGACGATCTAAACTTCTTCCGATATGTTTGTGCTGTGATCTCATAATGCTTCATCAAAGCGGCTTTTAATTCCTCGTAATTATTTTCATGTCCTGGAGGTAGGCGTGTGTAAACCTCGTACCCCGAACCTAGTAACCCCTGGGATAATTTAAGAGCCCATCTGCTTCTATCCAGTCCCATAGCGACTGCCATTGCCTCAAAGCGATTAGCGTACTGGTCAAAGCGTTTCTTTCGACTCGTCATACACAGCTAAGGGAAACTTCATTGCATGGTAGCTAGGTCCACTCATGTTGGTTGAACCATGTAAAGATGATCCGCCTTCCGCGCCATCTATCTCTCCCTTAGTTTGTGTTTTGAGTTCTAACTCTTTCATGCGGTATTCATGTTCTCTGATCTTTGTGGCTTCTTCTGCTTCCAACTGGGCCTTTCGATCTTCTTCTCATTACAAAAGCTGCTTTTCAAATTGTGAATGCTCATGTGTGATAACTGTTATAACTTGTTATTAATTTTTTTCCCCATATCTATCACTACAGATAAGCGAACAACAAATGGAATCCACTCTTTACCGTTGTAGATGCCACTGTATAACTCTTCTGACTCCCCTCTATATATCCATAGCTAACTTTTTTCATGCCTTCGGCTTCACATTTTCTTATTTGGCTCTTTTGACAACTGAACTTCTGAGCAGCTTCCTAACAATGGCCTAACAACGTTTGGTAGTGAATACTTTTTCTGATTATGTTTTAATGTTTAATTTGTAATTCATTCATTCAGTAGCATTTTCTTTGCAGAATTTCACTCACAAAACAACCTTCCGGTAAACTTCACGGTCATAAGCAAGATGTCCCGCGTCTGATAAACCCATGTGGAAATTATCAGCTACCTCCTGCACGTATCTCCTCTTTGGCCCTCCTCTTTCCGGACATATACCCATCCATTATTGTTCTCTCCAAAGTATCATGACGTTTCAAGTGACAAACTATTTTAATTTTCTTAGTTTTATCGTCTTTAGTAGCTAACCCTTTTCAATATTCAGATCTTGTCGAATTCATGCATTTGTTCTTCTCGGTATCCAAAATATTCTTAGGACCCGTCTATAACACTTATATTCAGAGGCACATAATTTGTAAATAACTGTTCTAATTTCAAGTTTTTCTTTAGATCCAGGGACGTGCCCCTCTATGATACAGAGAGGCGGACGCATCAGGCGGCACCGTAAGGGAGCTTCATATAGGGGCGGCATTGTTAAAGAAATCAACATTTAAGAGATGGCATTTCCAAGACTTGCACCATACTGAGAAAATCTACCGAACGATACTGTTTAGATCTGTTGGTCTTGTTCCTGATGAAGAACGCTAAGATTAAAACTCCGAAATGTTGTGTTCTGGTCTAACTTATTTGTACTTTATTGCGTTCGTTGTAAGGTATGTACACCGTGTCTATGTTTATTATCTCTCTCTTTTTAGCAGGAGTCAAACATACCTAAATGTTTTCATTTTGTACAATAGTGTTACCTTGGCAACCAACCATCTTGTCGTCCCACTCGTACGCCCAGGCAGTGTCCGTCTCTACAAAAGATTTAGCGTCGTTGAGGTACTGGACGTCGTTGGTTGCCTTGTACAACCAGATGGCGCCCTCGCACAGGTCGTCTTTGTCTCCGCTGGAAGCGTAGAACTCATCGCTTCCATGGAAGACGCCTCTGGGGAGATTGACAGAAATAACAATTGATCATCGACCAATAAGAGCATACAGAAGAGGCGAATATAGAGACCAAAGGATAGCTCGGGGGAGACAAAGAAAACGGTGGGTAGAAAACATTAGTGCAGCACCAAATAAACAGACACTGTTATAGCGTTGTTGCTATTCTTGCTGTTTATCTTCCAATTATCAATTAAGCGTCGTGGGGAGAAGTAATTTGAGTTCCAGCGCCCGAGATTAACGCTTTTCCTTCAATTTCCTCTATTATTCGTGAGCACTATTGTCTTAGATAAAGTAAATTCCCTACCTTCTTGCTAGACTTGTCATAGATTCATTACTTATTTGACGCTATTATTATAGCGACCAAGGCAATACAGGGGCCAAAGAAGGTGGTAGACGCGGGTGCAACGCCCGGGATCACCCTGGTTCATCGCTTGTCAAAGTTTTTTCCCCAATATTACTTAGTTACAAATTGTTAATTGTAATAATACATTACACATTTTGTATTTATCAAGAACCAGTTGAAGAATCCGAATTTTCAGAACATTTTTATTCCGTCTTGGGGTAAGTGGCATTTCTGTAGCTGGGTCAAAGAGAGTCTTTTCTGGCAAAACAATCCTGTTCTTCATTCGAAGTTCAAATATAAAATTGGTCCCCTATTCCTCCTTGTGCTTAGGGCTTCACAAGACGGCGTTCTCACAACTCCGACCTGTAGCAAGAAACTGCTTGTGGCCACTGTCAGTCATCAGATGTCACGCAAGACACAACAGGCTGAGCCGGCTCTGTGGCGAAGAGGTCACGAATGCAATTCGTAATCCCCCATACCGCGTTCGCAACACAGCTGCGGGCGATTAGGAAGCAGCCCGCCTTGCTCTGGTTTTCATACAACCTTACCAGTGCCGGTCGTTCAGAAAGCAATGACAAACTACTGACCATAAATTTTCCAAGGAATCAAACAGCCAAAAATGCTGGTGTTGAAGAGGATATGCAACTAATTTTAACAACAGGCTGAAATATCACGTGTTAGAAACAGTAAAGACAGGAGATACTGATGAATGTAACTGTGCAACTAACACAATGAAAGCTAAACGTTTGTTTCCGGAGTCTCCAGCAGAAATAAAATTTAAAAAAAAATAAAATAAAACTACTCCAACTTAAATACGCTTCTATGAGGACAAACTGTTTGCAGATGTCAACAAGCTGAGCCAACCGTATTCACGACATTATCAACTTCGCTAGCACGCCAGCTATGTTTAACATCACACTTTTTAAAATGATTTACAGTTTAATACATTTTTTTTGGGGGGGGGGGGGGGGTTTCCATATCCTTTACAGGACATCGCTGTCAACATCAGCATCTTTCAGCTGATTGTTGATTTTTTGGCAAGATTACGCTCAGTAGTTTGCCATTGCTTTCTGAGCGACCGGCTCACATACCCCGTATGTTACCGACGCGATTCGAACCGCTCCCGATTCTCACCGTCGTCACGTTACCTACGAGAGTGTACGAGATTACGGAGAAAGTCGTGTAACCTCTAGATCAGGGAGCCGGCGTTTAATACAATACCTCAGACATAAGAATAGGCCAGATTGGACTGTACTTACCTGTGGCTCTTGGCGAAAGTATACAGACTTTTGGCCGCACTCAGAAGCTGGTTAGCGTAGCTGGTATCTCCTTTGTCCTTGAAGGCAACAGCTCCAGTTGCCAGGGCGGCTACTGTCCCTCCGGCGATGTCGCTGCCTTTAGTGTTGGTGTTGACCACTTTACATGGTCTGGCCATGGTCATATCTTCAGCGCGACCCCAGTTGTTGTGGTCAAGATCGCCGTCTCCTATCTGGGGGAGGGGGGTGGGGGAGTTAGATGTAATTATTAACTCTTTTAGATCCGAGAATGTCGAGATATGTGATTGGCATTTCTCAGGAAATTACAGCATGTTTCATGAGCCTTCTTAGTTCTTGTGTTTGGTCAGATCCAGTGGGTCAGTGCGTGAGTGAGTAGGTGAGTGAGTGAGTGAGTGAGTGAGTGGGTGGGTGGGTGGTGGTGGGTGGGTGGGTGGGTGGGTGAGTGAGTCGGTGGGTGGGTGAGTTAGTGAGTGAGTGAGTGAGTGAGTGAGTAAGTTAGTGACTGAGTGAGGTAGTGAGTGAGTGAGGTAGTGAGTGAGTGAGTTAGCGAGTGGTCGATGAGTGAGTAACTGAGTGAGTGAATAGTTAAGTAAGTGAGCGAGTAGTTAAGTAAGTGAGTGCGTGGGTAGTTACGTAAGTGAGTTAGTATTTATATTTAAATAAGTGAGTGAGTTAATGAGTAGTTAAGAAAGTGAGTGAGTAGTTATGTAAGTGAGTGAGTAGTTAAGTAAGTGAGTGAGTGAGTAGTTAGTGAGTGACTAAGTAAATTAATACGGGAGTGAGTGAGTAAATGAGTGAGCAAGTGAATATGTAAGCAAATAAGTTAGGTATTAAGTGAGTGAGTAAGTAAGTGAGTGAATGTGTAAGTGGGTGAGTGAGTGAGTAAGTGAGTGAGTGAGTAAGTGAGTGAGTAAGTGAATAAGTAACTGCTTGAGTAAGTGAGTGAGTAAGTGTGTGAGTAAGTAAGTAACTGAGTAAGTTAGTGATTAAGTGAATGAAAAATTAAGTAAATGAGTGAAGTGAGCGAGCGAGTGCGTGAGTAAGTGAGTAAGTAATTGTGTGAGTAAGTGAGTTAGTAAGTGATTTAGTGATAAGTGAGTGAGTGAGAGAGCGAATAAATAAGTCAGTCAGTCAGTCAGTCAGTTACTCAGTTAGTCAGTCAGTCAGTTACTCACTCAGTCAGTTACTCAGTCAGTCAGCCACTCAGTCACTCAGTCAATCACTCTGTCAGTCAGTCAGTCAGTTACT
>JACEFZ010003260.1:42500-107500 GCA_014155875.1 Cepaea nemoralis
GTGCTGGCTGCTGTACTACCGCGGTTCCTCTCGTGCTCGCTGCTGTACTACCGTGGTTCCCCTCGTGCTGGCTGCTGTACTACCGCAGTTCCCCTCGTGGCTGGCTGCTGTACTACCGCAGTTCCCCTCGTGCTGGCTGTGTACTACCGCGGTTCCCCTCGTGCTGGCTGCTGTACTACCGCGGTTCCCCTCGTGCTGGCTGCTGTACTACCGTGGTTCCCCTCGTGCTAGCTGCTGTACTACCGCGGTTCCCCTCGTGCTGGCGGGCACACGTGCTGGCTGCTGTACTACCGCGGTTCCCCTCGTGCTGGCGGGCACACGTGCTGGCTGCTGTACTACCGTGGTTCCCCTCGTAGGGCGGGTCGTGTCGAGAAATAGTGGGATTGGTGGGTGGACGATGAATGAATGGTTGGATGAATGAATGAATGAATGAATGAATGAATTATGAGCAGATGAATGGATAGACTGATGGAAGCATGCATTTTTAATTAATGGACGCGTGAGTGAATGAATAAATGGATAAATGTCTGGATCGATGAATGGGTGCATTGTTGGAAGGATGGATGTGTCATTTTATAAATTAATGACTGGATTAATGGCTGGCTGAATCGATGGATGGTGGGGGGTGGGGATGAATGAATGGATGGATGGATGGATGGATGGTTGGATGGATGGATGGATGGATGGATGGTCGATGGATGGGTGAATGGGTGGTTGGTTCGATTGATAGATGCATGAATGCATGCTTGTATGGATGGATGGATGGCTGACTCTATGGTTGGATGGATGGATTGATGGATGGATGGTCGATGTATGTATGGATGGACGTATGGGTGGATGAATGGATAGATGCATGGGATGGATGGATGAATGGTGGATGGATGGAAGTATGGATTGAAGGATGGATCCACGAGAGGCATATTATGAAGTGACCAGGTCATGGTTCAACTCAGCACACACAAACAGGCTCGTGATATTTCAGTCAGAGGTTGTGGGTATTGTATTGTCAACACAGATGGCGCTGAGGACAGGTGAAGACAGGCTTGCTTCATGCACTGTGGCGTGTTTAAATTCAAGAAACAAAGATATCGAGCATCTGTTGGATCTTTTTCCCAGGGCATGCTGGTGTGGTGGGAAACGAGCTGGCGGATAGACTGGCTGGGTCTACACCTTTGGTTGGTGTATTTGGAATGATAAAGCAGAAATAGACAGGGTCCTTTGGGATCATGTGACTAGCGGTGGTGAACAGATAAATCACCTTAGCCTGGGATCATGTGTCTAGCGGTGGTGAACAGATAAATCACTTTAGCCTGGGATCATGTGTCTAGCGGTGGTGAACAGATAAATCACCTTAGCCTGGAAAGAATGGAGTGGTAGGGAGTGGCCGACAATCAGTACTCCGAGGAAAGGTCAGACGGACGCATATTCAGACTAGAATTGGTACCATTAGTAATGGGGCTCTTCGCTGGCTGAGGAAGATGAGGAAGGAGCACGTTTGAAAATGTCCTGAGAGCTGTGATGTCGGTTCTTGAATCAACTCAACTCATTATCAACATACTCCAACCCAACACTCAGAGTTCAGAGAAACAGAAAAGGTTTCATTAGGGTTTAAAAAACTAGAGTATCGGCTTACTTGCACCGAGTTTATCCCTTATGTTTCGGTCTCTTTCAACATACTCCAACCCAACACTCAGAGTTCAGGGAAACAGAAAGGGTTTCATTAGGGTTTAAAAACTAGAGTATCGGCTTACTTGCACCGAGTTTATCCCTTATGTCTCGGTCTCTTTCAACATACTCCAACCCAACACTCAGAGTTCAGGGAAACAGAAAGGGTTTCATCAGGATAAAAAAAAAACACACAAGAATATCGGCTTAATTGCACCGAATTTATCCCTTATGTCTCGATCTCTTTCCGCAGGGCGGGCTGCCGACAGTGTCGCACAAAGCCCGAACTCCGTAGCTCTAGCGACGACCCACAGGAGTCTCCGAAACATTTCACTCGTGAACCGAAGGGCGCGGCCCGGAATCGAACCCACAACCTTCGAAGCCCTAGTCAAACGGCTTGACCTCTTCTCCACAGAGACTCCCGGATTTTAATAAACTTGCCTATACGTTTCTGGTACCAAAAGTATACTTCTGTGGAATGAAACAGCTGGATATCTCTAAACACTGACCTCTCCAGGGATTGGGTTATTGGCGGGAAGTCGCCCTGACCTCTGAGCGTCGTAGAAGAGGATGGACTTTCCTAGAGCGTCATGGTAGTTCTTGGCGCCATCGGATTTATCGGATATCACCAGCAGAAGTGGCAGTACCAGGCCAAACATCCAGGAGACAATCATTTCTCTTTTCTTCTGAAACCAAGGATAGCTATAATAATAATAATAATAATAATAATAATAATAATAATAATAATAATAATAATAATAATAATAATAATAATAATAATAATAATAAATAATAATAATAATAATAATAATAATAAATAATAATAATAATAATAATAATAATAAATAATAATAATAACGACGACAACAACAACAACATAATTAAGGTTAAAGAGCTGATTTATGTAATACTGACATTTAATTTTACACACACTTACACAAATGTGCCACCACCATCATTATCAAGTGCCTTGCCGACTAGCGCGGACGATCCAGCTTCTCCACATCATGCTATCTCCACGGAATGTATTAATTCTTGCTTTTACTCCCTTCCGTGTCATGACGCAAGACTGTCAAGAATTGTTTCTTACTGTCTTCCTCTATCTCTTTTTCCCACAAATGTTTACAGTTGTCACAACATGGTAAAGTGTGTGTCTTCTCATAATGTGGCCAAAACGATGACTGTCTCTTTCTGATGTTTGTGATAAGTTGTTTTTGCGACTTAGCCTCCCTCAAAATGTCCAGATTTCTCATTTTGGCTGTTCCATGAATTTTAAATGTTCTTCTATAAAATCACATTTCCAAAGCTCCAAGGATTTCTTTGTTTGTGAAATAATTGTCCTGCACACTTACTAAACAAGCTGAACAGCGCATAAATGGTTTTGAATATAAATGTTATAGACGGGTTCTAAGAATACCTTGAGTAAAGAAAAAAAAACAAATGCATCCATACTTCAAGAGCTGGATATTGAAGATGGTTGGCTATTAAAGACGATAAAACAAAGAAAATTGAAATATTTTGGTCACTTGAAACGTCATGAAAGTTTGGAGAGAACAATAATGGAAGGGTATCTGCCTGGGAAGATTGGAAGAGGAAAGGACCAAAGAGAAGATGGGTGCAGGACGTGGCAGATGATCTCCAGATGGGTGTATCGTACGCGGGACATCTTGCTTGCGATCGAAAAGTTTTCCGGAGGGTTGTTATGGGAGCGAGGTTCTGCAAAGGACATGCTAGTGAATGAATTAATGACTAATTGGCCATTATCCGGAGCTCCTTCTCCATAATATGTATTATCCTAATCAGTCTGGGCGATCTTAGCCTGCCGTCGTACACTATCAGCTGAACTCCTATCAGGCCTTTGTCCTTGTCCTTGTCCTTGTTCTTTTCTTTGTTCTTGTCCTTGCCCCAGTTATGCAATGTGTCCAAGGCATCCAGGTATTTATCTCTTGGTCTTCCTGGTGGCATTTTCTCATCTCGGTTGTCACTAAGTTGATCTCTCTGTCCCGCAAACATAATGGCAGACTACGTTTAATCTCTGGGCAATTATGCCGCGTCCATACACTATTACAAACTTTAAAACGTGGCATGAGGCTGGTTATGTAAGGTAGATAGGGTTCTGGTATATAATATGTTGATTCTCGACGGTGTTACAGATTTTAGGCAGGAGCCGAGATGCTTCTCGTGGATCTGTGGAAAAAGATTAAAGCAAGGATGCAAGCTTTCTGGCGTTGATATGACGTGGATCATTTACGAACCAGTAGAGCTCGGTGAGACTGGCAAGGATTAATACTGGTAAGGATTGGTATTGGCAAAGATTGATATTGGCAAAAATTGGTACCGGAAAGGACTGAAATTGGCGAGGATTGACATTTGCAAGGATTGATATTGGCAAGGATTGGTATTGCAATGATTGGCATTGGCAAGGAATGGTATTGGCAAGGATTTACATTTGCAAGGATTGATATTGGCAAGGATTGGTATTGGCAAATATTGATATTGGCAAAGATTGATATTGGCAATGATTGATATTGGCAAAGATTGGTATTGGCAAGGATTTACATTGGCACGGATTGATCTTTCCAAGGATTGATGCTGCAATGAATAGTACTGGCAAGGACTGATATAAGTAAGTGTTGGTACTGGTGAGGATTTACATTGGCAAGGATTGACATTTGCAAGAATTGATGTTTGCAAGGCTTGGCACTGGCAAGGATTGATCTTGGCAAGAAATGATATTACAATGACTAACACTGGCAAGGACTGACATTGACAAGATGCAACAATTGATCTTGAGGATGCGTACAACAGAGTACAGTTGGAATTCTTAAATTTTCAGCTTCTTGAACACAAGAAAAGTCCATTACTCCTTAGTTGGATCGCCTCAGCTCTCTTCCAACGAAAAGTAGTTTTTACATGTGGCAGTTGGACTTCTGAGCCAACAACATTATATCTTGGCCTGCTGCGGGGATCACCATTATCTCCGTTGCTGTTCAACGCCTACACTGTGAGAATCACCGGTGAGCAGATCACAGAACCGGGAAGGACATTGTCTGCCGACGATGTGTTAGTGTATCGTCAGGGTAAGGATAGAGATCAGGTTGCTTTGCTGTGGAACTACAAACATAACTCAATCGCATAAGCACGTGGTTTGTTGAAGCTGGGGCAATTGTCAACCCAACGAGGGCAGATGTGACATGGTTCTCTTTGAACAACTACATTGTCAACACTTCAACACCAACTGTACATCTATGCTCAGAGACTATGGAAAGAACGCAGGCAATGAAATACAGGGTTTGGCTGCGATGCGAGTGATGGCGGCCGCAAACTGTGAGCAGCGCCTTCTGTTTCTTATCAGTGATGATTTCTCCAGTCAAGGTTTTCAGCGGTGCACTTCTTTTGATCATTGGACCACAGGCTTTCTTTATCCTTTCATACATGCTTCTGATGTTTCCCTTATCACTTGCGATTTGGATGGACTCACATAACTTGATCCAATAGTCATTCGCACACTGCCTGGCAGCCTTTTGCACATCCTTCCTTGCTTGCTTCAGCTCACTCAGAGTGTTACGCGTTGGTCTTTCCTTGTTTCTTAAGAGAGCTATCTTCTTTTTATCAATCAAGGCCTGCAGTATCTGGCTGTTTGCCGCAAACCAGTCCTGCCTCTTATGATCCACAGTGCCGTAAACCCCTACCGCTGTTTTATAAATAGTTTCCTTAAGTTTACTCCATTTATCATTTACTATACAATTTTCTGATGTATCAGTGAAAGCGTCTTCAAGTTGCTGTTGAAATTCAAAGCACTTTCCAGGATCGTGTAGATTCTCTTTGGTCTCAGTCTAACCCTTGCAACAACCAAAGAATGATCTGTATCACAGTCAGCACTGTGGTAACTTCGAGTTAATGATGTATGGTTCAGATGTCTCCGTGTGATAATGAAGTCCAGCTGATGCCAATGGCCGGATCTTGGATGTTTCCATGTGACCTTATGTAAACTCTTTTGTTTAAAAAAAAGGAGTTTGTAACACATAGGTCATTTCTAGTGCAATGCTCCAGCAGCCTTTGCCCATTATCATTCATGTGATCGATGTTGTATTTTTAAGGCACACTGGCCAGGAACTCGAGTCCTTGCCCACACGAGCATTGAAATCACCGAGCATATAAATGTAGTCGGATTTTGGAACTGCTTTGATCACAGAGTCTAGCTGCTCATAGAACGTATCCTTCACATCATCAGAGGAAACGAGTGTCGGTGCATATGCAGTGATAATGGTGGCAAATCCACAAGAGGTTGCTAAGCGCAGGGATAATAATCTTTCATTACCTCCAGCTGGAATATCAATCATTCCCAGTAGCGAATTCTTCACTGCAAAGCCCACACCATGTTGCCTTGTTTCTGCCTGCCCTCTACCCTTCCAAAAAAAAAGATGTAATTGTTTTCCCTGAGTGACCCTTCCTCAGCGAGCCGAGTCTCCTGCAGGCCAGCAATATCAATGTTAAGACGATTGAGTTCAGCATCAATCACGGCCGTTTTTCTCACATCGTCAATATTTGTCAAGTCAGTGGAAAATCCTGGGCACATGGTTCTTACGTTCCAGGTTGCAAGCCGTAGCTTGAGGTTTCTATTATTCTTTTTATTAGTACCTGGTGCATTGGTTTTACAGCCTGCGATTCAGATTTTGTGCAAGTCCAGATAAAGCAAAATAAATGGCCAATGTTCCATTCCAGTCTTCCTACACGTCACTTTGGTCTTCTGTGTGTTGATTTGTGGAGAGATGTTCTCGAAAAAGTTGATCTGAAGCGACAAGCTTCACATTACTATTACCCATCAGAACCTGGAACCCCCTCTGCTGTCTCTACCTTGTCGCAATAAAGGGGCTCGCGTGTTTCAATGACCCCAAGAGCTATGCCGACGGTAGCGCACCTACTGGTAGGGTGCACCTACTGGTAGGGCATCCCATGTCGGACAGGTCAAGGGATAGGAACCAGACGAAGCGATACACAAACGTGCTGTTTTATGGGTAGACGGGACAGTCAAAGTCTAGGAGAGGCAAATGAGAACAAATACTAGTCGAAGTGGGATGTACTAAGTCACCGGCTTGACGAAACAGTGCATCGTATTTCATTATATGATACTAGCTGACCCGGCCCGGCTTCACCCAGTCCCTGGTGGGGATCTGTCTGTCTGTCTGTCTGTCTGTCTGTCTGTCTGTCTGTCTGGCTGACCCGGCCCGGCTTCACCCAGTCCCTGGTGGGGAGCATCTCATTTAATTCATATAAGTAGTCATATAAGCTCCCGTTCCCGACTATCTGTCTGTCTGTCTGTCTATCTGTCTGTCTGTCTGTCTGTCTGTCTGTCTGAGCCGGCCCGGCTTCACCCAGTCCCTGGTGGGGAGCATCTCATTTAATTCATATACGTAGTCATCTAAGCTCCCGTTCCCGAATGTCTGTCTGTCTGTCTGTCTGTCTGTCTGTCTGTCTGTCTGTCTGTCTGTCTGTCTGTCTGTCTGTCTGTCTGTCTGTCTGACCCGGCCCGGCTTCACCCAGTCCCTGGTGGGGAGCATCTCATTTAATTCATATACGTAGTCATATAAGCTCCCGTTCCCGACTATCTGTCTGTCTGTCTGTCTATCTGTCTGTCTGTCTGAGCCGGCCCCGGCTTCACCCAGTCTCTGGTGGGGAGCATCTCATTTAATTCATATACGTAGTCATATAAGCTCCCGTTCCCGAATGTCTGTCTGTCTGTCTGTCTGTCTGTCTGTCTGTCTGTCTGTCTGTCTGTCTGTCTGTCTATCTGTCTGTCTGTCTGACCCGGCCCGGCTTCACCCAGTCCCTGGTGGGGAGCATCTCATTTAATTCATATACGTAGTCATATAAGCTCCCGTTCCCGACTATCTGTCTGTCTGTCTGTCTATCTATCTGGCCCGGCGTGGCTTCGCCCAGCTCCTGGCGGGGAGCATCTCATTAAATTCACACAGTAACTTAAAAGAATGTGCTTCCACACACCATCCATTATTTTTAATGAAAACTGTTTGTAATCACCTACATGACTGTAGATAACTTCTTTAAGCATAAAAAGATGAGTTACAATGTTATGCATTATGCATTATTTTTATGAAAACTTTGAAAATGCTTTAAAGATTATATCATTATTTATTATAACTCATATGCCTGTAAATAACTATAGACAAAGAGTTTATAAATCTTTGAAAACGATGCAAAAATATGACTATAAAGTATATATAAATGTTATTAACAGTTATGCCCCTTGAAATAACTTTTCTAGAGTTAAGTCCCCTTGCTATATAGAAATTATAATGAAAAATGAAATATTACATTTTAGTAAGCAAGTAGCCGGGAAAAAAAACTAAAAAACTATGACAGAAAATTGCACAGGAATGAAAACGTGTAGAAAATTTCATCTCAATCGGATGGACCGTTCGCGAACGCATAAAGAACGGATATACATACAGTCTCTTTCATAGATATAGATAAGATCACAGAACTTGAAATTTACTAAAATATGATTTTGTGAAAGGACACTTGTTAGGGCATCGACTAAGAGTTAAGCGTTGAAGATAGTTGCATATCCTGTACAGGACGTCGCAATCAACCAGGATTTTTTGGCTGTTTGTGATTTCTTTGCAAATTCAGTAGTTTTGTCATTGCTTTCTGAAGGACCGACACTCATACCAATGCATGAAAACTAACGCAATGCTGTCTGCTGCTAAATGGCCCACAGCTGTGTTTCGAACCCGATATGCGGGATTACGAGTTCACACACACATACACGCACGCACTCACGCACACATACACGCACGCACGCACGCACACACACACATCCCTCCACCCACCCCCCCCTCCCCCCACCCCCGAGACACACACACACATACACACACAACGCACACCGCTTCAAGTACTTATGCAAAACCGAGCAATACAATTAAACAGAAACAAGCGCCCTACCTTGTCGATTCCTGAGTGGAGGGAAAGTGCAACGCTTCAATTTATTAATAAAGCGTCCTTATCTAATACGGGTCACGTGATGAGATAAGGTATAAGTAATGAAGTTTCTCATGCCATGAAATGTGTTTAGATTGCGGTAAGTCAAGTCAAATACCGCCCGTGAGTTTCTGGAACCCTAAAGTGGAAGTCAAGATTAGTGACACTGTGAACATCCTGGCATTGTAAGTCAGGTCATAGTCAGATGTGACTGAGCTACCGTATGACAAGTAGACGGTACTACCTGCTTTCTGTTGGCGCTGAATGCTGGGCGGCGCTCATCAAACCCGACACTCCACATTGTGCCAACGGCTTCAGGCGGAGGGACGCGATTGGGAGGGCACATGCCTTATTCTGATGCGTGCGAGGACTTAAAACCTAAAGACTAAATGTCATGTCAGGGCAGACTCACCAGCCTTGATCGGCAAATGGTCTAGGATCGAAGCTCCGACAGGCGGATAGTTGGAGCATTGCTGTATTGATCCGGCAGCTTCTGTCGCTTGTCTGGTTCCAGATGTATTAGTGTTACATTATTTCTTAAATTAACTAGGCAGGCCGAGAGAGAATTCATGCTACAAGGGCAACACGTGATCTCTACGAGTTAGCCCATGCGTTGTGCTATGGAGATGTTATTATGCCTTTGATTGTGAAGCACAGTGTAACAAACTATCGTCTGACAAGACTGCAAGGTGTAAGGTACAGTAGATTCTGGGAATGTCGTAAAAGACGGCTATAGAGGGTTATTCTGAGATTGGCCATCGCATACCGTGGTATATAATCAGCCAACATCCAATTAACAACAACTCGCAAACAAAGAGCTTCGGTGTGCTGAATGTTGACCTTTATTTCAATAGGTGTTTCAAGGGCTGCAGCAAAAGAAAAGCTTGTGACAGCTGGAAAGATGTATGGACATAGAGATGGAGAATTGCAGCGAGAGAAGATTCTTGATAGTCTCTTGCCAACAAATGTGTGAACACAAGGTGGTTTACATGATGTTGGGGATCACAAAAGTGGAAAGCATGATGTTCCACACCAGTCGATAATGATCATGATGATGTTGACTATGATGATGATGAATAAGCTCAGACAAAGGATATATATCGGTGGCTTCGTCAGAAACGTGTTTGCTTTCCTTTTCCCAACAGTTTCACAGAAGTAAGGACATTCTCAATTCTTCCTTGCACCAAGAGTTTCATAACCATAAAGACATTCTGAAATATTCATTTTATCGACAATTTCATAAATGTAAAGACCTTCTCAAATCTTCCATTCAGCGACATTGTTATAAAAGTAAAGAAATTCGCATATCTTTCTTTTACCGATAGTTTCATAAAAGTTAAATAAATTCTCAAATCTTCTTTTCACCGACAGTTTCACAATATTAAAACAAAATGCTCAGATCTTCATTTTATCTGCAGTTTCAGAAATGTAAAGAAACGTTCAAATCAGACCCTGCGTTCAGGGTGTGGCAAAAACACTAGGATGCCCTACCCACTATTTCAGTGGTTCTCAACTTTTGTTGGCCCATGCACTGCTTCACAATATTTTCAGAACGCCATCATCCCCCCCCCCCCCCCCCCCGCGCGAAGTAAGCCACCTGTTTAGGAATGTCTAGTTGGCCCTGCCTCAAAGTAAACTCGTTGCTTTAGCGGGGGATCTCGTCATTTGGAGGCGGCGGGTTTGAATCTCCATGTTCCCACATAAGTGATGAAAACTCCGCAAGCACGACAGAAGGATTCCGATCATCAGACACTGACATTCATTGTCGAATGTTTTACTTCTTTCCTCTATTTCTACGGGCGACAATCAACACCCATGAATGTATAGTTCATGCTATTACATCGTTCTCATGGACGCTGTGGCAAACCCGATTGGCGGTCACGTGTCCAAGTGTCCTTCAAGGTGGGACTTTTTTTCCATTGACCTGGGTTCACAGGTCAACCCATACTAAAATGGGTGTCGGAAAATGTTCCGGGATGTACTGACCACATCACTCGTTGAGTACCGGTTGGTTTAAAATTATGAAGCTGGCACCATATACACAATGTAATATACAAGTAAATTGAATTATTCTTAAACAAGTGAGTCGGTACAATTATCTCAGAACAGTCATAACATCTGATGGGAGATGCATTGAAGAGATTAGAATAAGAATCGCCATGGCGAAGGAAGTCTTTTGCAAGATGGAAAACATACTGACCAATAAAAAGATATTATTTGCAACGAGAAAAAGCGTGTTGAGGTGCTAGATAGAATCTGTACATTTGTATGGATGTGAAGCGTGGACAATGAGCAGATACGCTGCAAAACATCTAATGGTTGTGGAAATGTGATTTTTGAGGAAAATGCAAAGAATACCAAGGACAGATTAAAAAAAAAAAAAACAATGAGCAAGTCCTACAAGAAACAAATGAAAACCGTAAACTGATTAGAGTAGACAGTCACACTTATTTGGACACGTTATAAGAAGAAATAAATTGGAGAACTTGGTGACAACTGGCAAGATTGAGAAGAATAGAACCAGGGGAGGGCAGAGAAGTAATTACCTGGATGGCTTGGCCACGTGGTATGATTGAAACAAGAACAAAGAACTAATCCACGACTCTGGTGATCGTGTGAGATGGCAAAATATGACCGCTCATGCTTATCTGCATGGCACATGATGATGACCGTATACCAAATACGTTCCATGGCATGAACAGGAATCCTTTACTGTGCTTTCTACAAAGGATCCCTGGAAATTAAGTTTCTATTTCATCGTGTTAAAGCCATTTATCATCATCTGCCACCTTTCCCATCAAGAGTTGTGCTGGGGAATAGTTGATGTTCCAGCTTCCAGGTGGTACTGGATAGTGTCATTACACGTAGTTTATATTGATGTCTTCAATCAATTTCTTCTAGGGTGCCCTGTTGCTTTCGTATCAGATCTTGTTTGATGTAGCGCCAGTGCTGGTAGTTGATGGTGTTGCATTCCAACGAGATGGCCGAACCATTTGATACAGTATATGTGGGACAAGGTGTTGATCCCACTAGTCTGTATGATGACAATTGCTTACTTGATCTCGGATAGTTAATTTGGCAGCTCTTCTCTGGCATCTCATTTCGCAGGTGTTGATTTTGCGTAAGTGTGGTTTCCTGTCCAAGTTAGACACTGGTAGCCTTGTGTTGGTATGAATGTTCCATTGACTGTCTGCGGGTTTGCAGACATTAGAAAACGTAATCTTTTGTCTTAAATACATTTGTATGTAAGGTAATGTCTTACAACCGGTACACCATGAGAGTATGAGGTAATGTCTTACAACCGGTATTCCATGAGAGTATGAGGTAATGTCTTATAACCGGTATCCCGTGAGAGTATGAGGTAGTGTCTTACAGCCTGTATTCCATGAGAGTATGTAGTGTCTTATAACCGGTACCCCATGAGAGAATTAGGTAATGTCTTACAGCCGGTATCCCATGAGAGAATGAGGTAATGTCTTACAGCTGGTATCCCATGAGAGTATGAGGTAGGTCGTCAAGATAAAATCTGTTGCCTGTCCTGTACAGGTTGTCGCAATCAACCCCATCATTTTTGTGCTGTTTGTGATCTGATAGGCAATTTTTATTTTCAGTAGTTTGCCATTGATTTCTGAACTACCGACGCCCATACCATCAAAATCAACTCAAGTCGGTCGGCTTATAAATCGTCTGCAGCAGATTTCTAACTCTCGACCCGGTGTGTCGGGGAATTGTGAATTTCGTTAACTGCCCCTGGGCCACACTGTGGTAGGTCATAAAGAATCGACAGATAATTGAGGTTTGAGGACAAACGGCCCTGGAAAATAAATAGTCGTGTGTGTTGGCGAATCAAAGTCAAACTCAACACGCCGGAGATAAGATTTAAAAAGAATGATTCCAAGGGTCAGTCTCCGATTTTCTCAATTGTGGCAAAGACAAAATATTGGCCAGTGTGTGACCTGATGTCACAATTCAAGGGGCGGTAACTGGTTGTAACACGCATTCTGTACAGATAAGAACACGAAATTTGATTTTCGTAAAGGGCAATTTTTTGTTTATGAAGCAGAAATGCTTACGAGTGTGTTTCTTGTCCGAGGCCACGGTCACAAACTGTTAGCCAAAGACTAACTAGATAGCCAAAGACAAGATAGCTGGTTCTCCGAGATGTGCATTTCTGGTTTGCTTTCTTTCTTTTTTGTGTGTTTCTTTGCTATTCTATGACATAGAAAACACGCCCTCTCTGTTGTGTCTCTATTGTACAGTGATAGTAGTGCATGGTCATTTCCACCATCGCGCACTATCTGACGTCTCACACGCTCAGTGTGTGACCTATCTGCGATCATGTTCTCCTTTGTAATTTCTGATCGTTGCTCTCCATGCAACGCGATCAGCGGGGGACTTGCTCTCAAGGTGCAATATCAATGTCTGTATCAGTTATGTCCCGCTTACACACATCTGTGTATCCAACCCTGAGTTCTCTTAAACATCTGTAATTCACAAAAATAGAAGTCCTTTGGTATTTTACCGTCGTCCATCCTCCTAATGTATCCTGTCAAAGTCTACGAAGACTAAACATGGAACAAACCATCACACTACCCGATCTTTCCAATACTTCGGTATTTGTGATTTTGTCTTGCCACTTAATGCCAAGTATTGTTCCCAGACAGTTCTGTTGAAGGTCTGTACCACGGCTTAGCCAATACTCACGCGGTAACTAAACCTTAGACCTCCACGATAGTGGGCGGGGTTGCCACCAGTATATCGTAGACGTCAGGAGTAAAGAAAACATGTGTAGCCGTTGTGGTTTTGCGGTTGCTTATTATCATGAACGGGTGGGTTCAAATACCAGTAGTGATAGGGGCTTTTCCAGCACGTAAAATCAATGACTGGTAATTGGGTTCGATGGCGACGACATAGAGGTTATTTTGTTCAGAGGACGCAAGTTTTGTGGTTTTCTGGGGAGGATGTGCTGTTATTTCGTATTCGTTTTCGGGAGTTGTTCACAAGAAACCACGGAAGGCGGGTGGTGGATGAAATTTTTAGGACAGCCGACAGATAGTTGTTGGTTATGGTCTCAAGTTTCGCGACGGTAGACAGACGATCTCTTTATCGAGAAAATAGCTACGGTCAACCAGCCAGTATGGTCACTGCCAAGAAGGAAAGCAACGGCAAACTACCTTCTTTAAAGTTGCCTACTTTATCATGATTCGCCTAATTACAGATCATCACAAGAAAAGGGACAAGGACACTGAAGTTAGCAGCATGGAATGTTTGGACGTTAAACAACGACGGAAAATTAGATAAAATCAAACAAGAAATGGAAAGAGAGAAGATTCCTATTTCAAGATGTGGATGATCAATGGGAAATGTTGAAGAATTCAAACAGTTTGGCTGCAGAAACAACTATTCCAAAATTTAAAAAAGTGATATGGATGCAGAAATGTGGTTTCTGAGGAAAATGCAAAGAATACCATGGACAGACAGAAAAACCAATGACCAAGTACTACAGGAGACAAATGAACATCGTAAACTGATTAGAAAAATTAGACGTAGACAGTCAAAATTTTTTGGACATGTTATGAGAAGAAATGGATTGGAGAACTTAGTGACAACTGGCAAGATCGAGGGGAACAGATCAAGAGGAAGACCGAGAGGAAAATACCTGGATGGCTTGGCCACATGGCATGGACGAGACAGGAACAATGAGCTGATCCACGACACTGGTGATCGAGTGAAATGGCGAGTCATGACCGCCCACGCTTTCCGGCATGGCACATGATTGATTGATTGATATGGATGATTGAAGAAATGTTTCAACTAATGGAAACAAGAAAACACAAATAATCCTACCAAATATGAAGAAATTCATAGAAAATTCAGAACATTATGTAAGGAGGCAAAAGAAGAAATTGAAAAACAACACAACAATAAAAAATAATACATTAATGCACAAAAGAATTCAGGAATGTATTAATAAAAGAACACTACATCAACAGGTTGCCTGCCTAAAGACAACAGATGGAAACATCATAATAGAAAAAGATCAAATTGTACATATATGGTCAGATTATTTGAAAAACCTTTATGATGATAACAGAGAAGAACAGTATGATATTCGAAATAATAATGAAGGAACATCAATTATTGAAGATGGAGGTTCGGAATGTTTTTAAACATATGAAAACTGGCAAGACCTCCGGTTCAGACACATCACAACATAAATGATTAATGCTTTAGAAGAATATGGAATAGATCAAGTCACCAGACTGCTGAACACAATATATGATACTGGAGACATACCTCCTGAATAATGTAATTCTGTATTTATTGCAATCCCAAAGAAATCAGGAGCCTTGGAATGTGATCAGCATCGTGCAATTAGTATAATGAGTCACATCACGAAGATTTTGCAAAGAATTATCATACAAAGATTTAAGAAGAAAATACAAGCTAAAATAGGAGAACAGTGTGAGTTTGTAGAAGGTAAGGGTGCAGTAAATTCTATCTATATACTGTGAACAGTGATTGAGCGTTCTATAGAAGTAAACAAAGATCTACATCTTTGCTTTATTGACTATACAAAGGCTTTCGATAAAATAAGACATGTCGACATGATAGAGATGCTTGCGGATCTACAAACTGATCGGAAAGTCATTAGACTTGTAATATATATATATATTGGAAACGACAAGCTGCTATAAGGATATGTAATGAAGTAGGTCAATATCAGCATATTAAGAAAGGTGTGAGACAGGGATGTGTAATGTCTCCAGATCTGTTTTCCCTGTATAGTGAAAATATTTTCAGAAATGTACAAGATATGAAAGTAATCATCATTGGAGGAAGAAACATCTATAACATTAGATATGCAGATGATACAATATTGATTGCAGACAATGTACAGGACCTGCAACATTTAGTAGATGCGGTTGTTACACACAATGAACAACTGAGGTTAGAATTAAATTGCAAGAAGACAGAGATTATGGTCGTCTCTAGGAAGAACGAAATACCACAATGTAATATACGAATAAATGGGAGTATTCTTAAACAAGTGAATCGCTACAATTATCTCGGAACAGTCATAACATGTGATGGGAGATGTCTTGAAGAGATTAGAACAAGAATCGACATGGCGAAGGTAGTCTTTTGAAAGATGAAAAACATACTGACCAATAAAAACATGTCAATTGCTACATAGAGCCTATACTTGTGTATGGGTGTGAAGAGTGCACAATGAGTAGTCAAGCTGAAAAACATCTGATGGCTGTGAAAATACGGTTTCTCAGGAGAATGCAAAGAATACCATGGGCAGACAGAAAAACCAATGACAAAGTCCTACAAGAAACAAATGAAAACCGCAATCTGATTAGAGACATTATATGTAGACAGTCAAAATATGTTGGAGAGCTTGGTGACAACTGGCAAGATCGAAAGGAAGAGAACAAGGAGAAGACAGAGAAGTAAATACCTGGATGGCTTCGCCAAGTGGCATGGTCGAGACAGGTACACGGAGCTGATCCACGACTCTGGAAATCGAGTGAGATGGCAGAACATGACCGCCCACGCTTATCGGCATGGCTCATGATGGATAGGTGGAAATAGGCAGAATGTTCCACAACATGTCGTGGAAGGAAAGGTGGCGAGAAATCAGTTGGTGACAGAAAATAACACGAACGAACGAATGCATGCAAGGATACTCAGATGGGCTCTGTGTGTATGTGTACCTACCCACGCACGGATACTCAGACGGGCTCTGTGTGTATGTGTACCTACCCACGCACGGATACTCAGACGGGCTCTGTGTGTATGTGTACCTACCCACGCAAGGATACTCAGACGGGCTCTGTGTGTATGTGTACCTACCCACGCACGGATACTCAGACGGGCTCTGTGTGTATGTGTACCTACCCACGCACGGATACTCAGACGGGCTCTGTGTGTATGTGTACCTACCCACGCACGGATACTCAGACGGGCTCTGTGTGTATGTGTACCTACCCACGCACGGATACTCAGACGGGCTCTGTGTGTATGTGTACCTACCCACGCACGGATACTCAGACGGCCTGTGTGTGTATGTGTACCTACCCACGCACGGATACTCAGACGGGCTCTGTGTGTATGTGTACCTACCCACGCACGGATACTCAGACGGGCTCTGTGTGTATGTGTACCTACCCACGCACGGATACTCAGACGGGCTCTGTGTGTATGTGTACCTACCCACGCACGGATACTCAGACGGGCTCTGTGTGTATGTGTACCTACCCACGCACGGATACTCAGACGGGCTCTGTGTGTATGTGTACCTACCCACGCACGCACGCGCGCGCGCGTGTGTGTACATACACATACACAGTCAAACCTCGGTTTTAGTCGATAATCCGTCCGAAGACAATTGGCAAAATCCGAAACCGGCGAAAACAGAGGCAATTATTCCCATATTAATCAACGTATATGCAATTAATTCGTTCTAGACACTCAAAAACACATACCAAAAACACGTATGATAGAAAATAAATATAATGTTTAATACTATTTTTTTAGCCCCAAACTTGTTCCTTCGTAGTGCCAGGTAACACTGTTTGCCACTGCGCCCCTTGAATTTTTGAAACCATCCTTGCTGGCCTTAAAATCATTAAGTACACTAGCACTAGATCCCAAGCATTTTCTTAATGATATCGGCATACAACAGTCTGGGTTTTTTTTCCACAAATGATTGGCTCTGAAACAGAATCGCCATCGAACTGGTTTTGATTTATCCAAATTAATAATAACTGTTCGACATTGTCAGTTGTTTGCTATCTCTGTTTCGTTAGCACATTCATGTCTTTTGCTACATTAGTTTCTTTTATTTCTTCCTTTGTAGTCACAATGGAACTTATCGGGGATGTCGACTTCCCGTAAATGCAGCCGATTTCAGCAATCTTAATACCTCTCTCGTGGCGCTCGCTCGCTTTAAACTCAAGCGTAGGTCATACACACTATTTATAGTAGTGCTGGACTGAATTTTGCGTGTGGATTAGCTTTCCCTATTAACAATGTCCCTCGCCATCAGGCAAACCCACTCCAACGTCAGAGGTACTTGTAATTTACGTCCCCAAGTCAAGAACGACAGGTCAAAATTTTAGTCCAACTGTCCGGTGTAGGGGTTGAACCGCTAACCTCGGCATCAGCACACCGGATGTTTAAGAACACGCGTTCTTATCCATTCGACCAAGCCGACCTGCACTCTCGTATTTAATTATTAGCAAGTGAGGCTCACACAACGAAAAATAACGCCAAACTGAGCAGAAGAACGTGTGGGTCCCTTTGTGTTCGCAAAATCAGCAACGAGGTCATGTGGACAAGCCAACGAAATCCGAGGCAATCGACGAACACCGAGAGAAAATTGTCAAGGAAAACATCGACCAATATATATATATATATATATATATATATATATATATATATATATATATATATATATATAGAGAGAGAGAGAGAGAGAGAGAGAGAGAGAGAGAGAGAGAGAGAGATGCGGAGAATGATGTAAATTACTATCAAGAATAAAGAAAGCGGGAAATAAACTATAACCAGACAGACAGACAGACAGACAGACAGACAGACACAGACAGACAGACAGACAGACAGACAGACAGACAGACAGACAGACAGACAGACAGAAAGAAGACAGACAGAAAGAAAGACAGAAAGAAAGAAAGAAAGAAAGAAAGAAAGACAGAAAGAAAGACAGAAAGAAAGAAAGAAAGAAAGAAAGAAAGACAGAAGACAGAAAGACAGAAAGACAGAAAGAAAGAAAGAAAGAAAGAAAGACAGACAGAAAGAAAGACAGAAAGAAAGAAAGAAAGAAAGAAAGAAAGAAAGAAAGAAAGAAAGAAAGAAAGAAAGAAAGAAAGAAAGAAAGAAAGAAAGAAAGAAAGAAAGACAGAAAAGAAAGACAGAAAGAAAGAAAGAAAGAAAGAAAGAAAGAAAGAAAGAAAGAAAGAAAGAAAATCAGGTGGAACAATAAGAAAAGCAAGACATCAATAAAGAATACTCACGGCACAAGAGACCCGCTATACGAAAACTAAGGGCATGCCACCTACCCAGAAGTCCCGCCGCCCCGACACACCAACAGCAAAAAAGCACATAATCCAATCAGGTCGTAAAATCAATACAGATTAATTAACATTCTTGTAGCAACAGCTTCGGTATGTGTGATGATGTCTTGCCACTTAATGCCAAGTATTGTTCGCAGACTGCGGCCTATTGTGTTTACAATTTCTGAACAATGCTGAAGGTCTGTACCAAGGCTTAGCTGATGCTCACGCGGGAACTAAACCCTTAGACCCCCACGATAGTGGGCGGGGATGTAACCAATTAATATCCTAGACGTCCAGGAGTAAACAAAACGTGTAGAGCCGTGTTGGTTTTGCGGTTGCTGTATCAACATGAAGGGGAGGGTTCAAATACCAGTAAGCGATAGGGGTTTTCCCAGCACGTGATGTCAAATACTATCAAGAATAAAGAACCATAGAAAGACACTATAACACGGGAGTCTCCGTGGCCAAGCTGTCTGCCTCGCGCTCCGAATGTTGTGGTTTCGATTCCCGGCTGTCTTTCGGTTCACGGGTGGATTTTTCTCGGAGACTCCTGGGGGTCATTGCTGGAGCTACGGAATTCTATGTGCGGCACTCTCGGCAGGCTGTCCTGTGGAAAGAAACCGAGCTATATGGAATAACACTCGGTGCAATGAAGACGGTCATCTCGAAAGAAAGAAAGAAAGAAAGAAAGAAAGAAAGAAAGACCAGACAGACAGACAGACAGACAGACAGACAGACAGACAGACAGACAGACAGACAGACGGAATAAAGAAAAACAGGTCGAACAATAAGAAAAGCAGGACATCAATAAAGAATACTCACTGCTCAAGAGACCCGCTATACGGAAACTACGGACTTACCACCTACTCAGGTAACCCGCGGCTCGAAACACCAGCAGCGGAAAAGCTAAAAACACAAGTTGATGCTTGCTGGTGTCGCATAATCCAATCAAGTCATAAAATCAATACACATTAACTAACATTCTTGTGGCTTCTCTTGTCATCACATTCTTTTTGTTCAGGATATGTCGTAATGGCTTTGGCTGTCATTTATGTCCACAGCCTCCTGCCTCAATCCGTGCCCATCATTTCCAGTGTATATTATCCTGCATGCCACGATACTAAATGAGTCGGTGCCAAACAAAATTTGGACAAAATGGTACACAATAAAATGAATAAGTATTATCATGTAAATTTCCGTTCGCCGAGCACTGACATTGTGGTGGGGGGGGGGGGGGGGGGGAGGGGGGGGGGGGGAGGGGAAGATACCACAAAACCGACTCCGTGGTGAAGAAGTTACAGACGCAGTTCGTAATCCCGCATACCGCGTTCAAAACACGGCTGCGGGAAATTTGGTAGCATACAGCCTTGCGTTAAGGTTTTCATAAAAGAGTATAAGCACGGTCGTTTAGAAAGCAGTGGCAAACTAATGAACGTAAACTTCCCAAGAGATCACAAACAACCAAAATAATGCCGGGGTTGATGCGATGTCCTGTACAGGATATGCAACTAACTAACCACAAAACCAAAGGATAAGTCCTGCTAAGGCTACAGCCACTCAAAACTAACTAGTAGCCAGCACTGACAAACGGAGAGCAGGAAGAAACGGACACAAAGGAAAACCCACGGGCCAACCCCCAACTGACGTCACAGGAATAAAGTGCTGCATCAAAAAGTCAGATGAAACTGACACAGATGTCAACAGAAACTAAACCCGTACCATGATTATAATCAACGCTGCTAAAGCTGGCTGAACGAGGTGGAAAGTTTGGTTTATTTCCCCAACCTATGGGATTGGAACGAAAAAAAGCAAATAACACGATTACCCTAGTACAGCAATATATCGCAATATATCGTCCTTCTGTCCAAATGGGGGGGGGGGGGGGGGGACACATGTGCTGATATATTATCCTTTGACACTGAATCTGCTAATTTATCTACCGTCTTTGCTAAAGACCTTGCCTTGTGCCTCTTTTCACTTCCGACTTTCCTGTTGTCATGATTTATTCCAGTTGACCCTCTCTCACGATTCCCACTAGCACTGGGCTGGAGCCTGGGGACAAAGAAGCACCTACAACTCGTGGAGGAAACATGATCTACCCAAGCTGAACCACAGCCAGTCCACATTCGCTGTTCCAAAACCTGTCCCAGTAACATCCTAATGTACCTCTCTGCGGATAGTTAGTTAGTCGGCAGATCATCCTCATTGCACATTGAACCGTTGAGTTGAGTTATTGAGTTGAGCTAAGAACCGACATCACTGCACTCAGGATATTCCCATACGCGTTCCGCCCTCGTTCAACAGCCAGCAATGAGTCACACTACTAATCGTTCCCACCGCTATATGATTGAAAGTTCTCCTGGTCTTCCCTCTCAGTTTTGAGATTCTACCAGAACCCCTGTCAATCTCATCCTTTTCACATATGGGTTCTCAATCTGTTCCTCAACCTTGTCCCACGGGCGCACGACCACCTCCTCCTTGTCCATAGGTAATCTACCACCAAGAGGTGCATTCCCTGCCAGCCTATCAACCTGTTCATTCCCCCCCCCCCCCATATCAAACCATTCTGTCCATAAGTGCTCGGATCCCCTCCTCAGTAAATCTGCTGCGTGTAGCGGCTAACGACACCAGTTCTGTGTTGGTTTATTAGTGTTCTTGTTTGGCCACACCTCTTTTAATTTGGCGTTCTCGCAGTCTGGCCATGGTTGTAGATTCAGTCATCGCTTGGATCTCACAAACGACTTACTTCTCGTAGAGCAATCAGTTTATCAGCCAGGGCTCGTCCGCCTTCCACAGTAGCCTTACCTGCAAGCTTGTCCACCTGCTCGTCCTTGTCCTGGCACAAAAATAAAACTAATCTTTGCCACTATTCCAGTTGACCCTCTCATGATTTCCTACTGCACTGGGCTGGAGCATGTGGACAATGAAGCACCTACAACCCACGGAGGAGAGACATGACTTACCCAAAGCCGAACCACCGCCAGTCCACATGCCCTCTTGTGAATCAAGTCCCAGTAACATCCTAATGTACCTCTCTGCAGATGTGAAGCTCGAGCACCAGTTGCACGTGCAGCTGCTTAATGGGCTGGAGAGGGGAAGACGGGCCATGCAACAGTCACAATGTAGAGGACACTGTGGTACCAGGGTGAGAGCAAAGTCTCTATATCAACCTGACTCTGGAAAATACCAACCACATTTTAGGGCTCAGACGAAATGAGCATCAGAGCGTCGGAATTCAGAGTTGAAAATCAAAGCGTTCCATAGGATTCCCATCCAATTAATCCTTTCAAGGTAACCCTTAAAAATTACCTTCCAGTGTTATTCTTCAATGTTACCCTTTAACACAACCGTCCAATATTACCTCAATTATTAACTCCAATGTTATCCATCATTGTTACCTTCCAATGTTACCTCCCAACATTATTCTTCATTGTTCCCTTCCAATGTTCCCCGTCAAGCCTTCATGTATAGTATCAATGCCTGCCTGCATATTTATTTATCTTCTTCTCTGAGCTCCCCAAGCCATGAAGAGAACACATGAAGAGGAAAATTTGAAGGGGATACATGAAAGGGAATACATAAAGGGGAAGACTTAAAATGGAACACTTGAAGGTGAAAACTTACAAGGAAACTCCGGGAGAAAAACACTAGAAGGAGAGACTCACTGGAGAACCACTGAACGGAATAATTGACAGGAAACAATGGAAGGTAACCACTTGAAGGAGAACATATGAATGGAAACATGTGAAGGGGAACAAGCAAAGTGGAATGTATGAATGGAAACAGTTGAAGGGGAACATACAAAGGGGAACATATGAATGGAAACATGTGAAGGGGAACAGTTGAAGGGGAACATTCAAAGGGAAACACTTGAAGGTGAATATATGAAGGGGAACATGTGAATGGGAACATGAAGTGGAACATACAAAGGGTAACATACGAAGGGAAACTTATGAGGGTGGAAAACTTTAATACAAGCCACACACAAAAACACAATAAAATCACCAATATTATGATCAAAAAGACTGAGCTATCAAGAAACCTGGCAATAATAAAGCCAGCTGTATTGTAGTAAAGAATAACACTACTACCAACATGGCATTAAAACATATAACAAAAGGGGGGCACTGGTGGCAGAATGACTAGTATGCTTGCCTCCCGGCCCGGTGGCGTGGTCCTGACCCGGTGGCATAGTCCCAGCTTAGTGGCATGGTTCTGACTCGGAGGCATGGTTCAGACCCGGTGGCGTGGCGTAGTCCCAGCTCGGTGGCATGGTTCTGCCCCGGTGGCATGGTCCCTGCCTGGTGGTATGGCATTTGAATTCACCTCTGGTAGAATATTTATTCACTGATCTGGGATGCAGGCCGCCCCAGCATAAAATTGGTACTAAGAAATTTTCTGGGAAATAAAGGCGGCTGGCATGATACATCTCCGTCTGAGTACCCGTGGGTCTAAAAATATGGGGCTTCCACCATGTACCCTACATGCCGCAGAGAGTGACAAGAAGTCAATGATTTACTTTACTTACAATAAACATGACAACAATCAAAGCATCGATAGGAAAAAATATATCAACAAACATGACAATAATATTGAGAACACATCTATAAACAAAGATAGCAATGACATAAACAATCAATAATAAAAACCGAGAACATATCTATAAACAAAGATACCAATAATACAAACAATCAATAACATAATCACAGAGAACACATCTATAAACAAAGATACTAATAATATAAACAATCAATAATATAATCACCGAGAACACATCTATAAACAAAGATACTAATAATATAAACAATCAATAACATAATCACCGAGAACATATCTATAAACAAAGATACCAATAATACAAACAATCAATAACATAATCACAGAGAACACATCTATAAACAAAGATACTAATAATATAAACAATCAATAATATAATCACCGAGAACACATCTATAAACAAAGATACCAATGATATAAACAATCAATACTATAATCACAGAGAACATATCTATAAACAAAGATACCAATATAAACAATCAATACTATAATCACAGAGAACAAATCTATAAACAAAGATACCAATGATATAAACAATCAATACTATAATCACAGAGAACAAATCTATAAACAAAGATACCAATATAAACAATCAATACTATAATCACAGAGAACAAATCTATAAACAAAGATACCAATGATATAAACAATCAATAATATAATCACCGAGAACACGTCTATAAGCAAAGATGACAACAAGGCAAATGATATATAACCATGATCAACAGAATATTTTAATCGGAAATATCAACACTTAAAATAACTCAATCAAGCATCTGTTTTAAACCTCTCAACCTATAGACAAGATGATGTGGTTGAACTTTCCGCCACATGTGGAAACATATGATTGACTATTGTGTTTTGGTATCTGTAGAAACATGTGATTGATCATTCTCCCATCTGTTGAAACTTGTGATTGATCATTTTCCCATCTTTGGAAACACATGACTGATAACTCTCCCGTCTGTAGAACCATTCTTATTTTTGTGGAAATGTGATTAACCATTCTTCCAATTAAGGAAACATGTCCTTGACCCTTTTCCCACCTGTGGAAAGCAACCAACCATCAAATTCCATAATACAGCAATGAGTTAACAATACAAGCTGCAGATTACAAACTACTGGGTAATGTGTGAACTACAACATTGCACAATTTAACTCTTTCAGAACGATGCTGTAGTTGTTCCACACATGGAAAAATGTGACTGATAATTCTTCCGCCAGTGAAAAGTATGATGTTTAATTATTCTCCCACATGTGGAAAACATCATATGATGGATCAGTATACCACCTGAGTAAACATATATGATTAATCAGTAATCCTCTTGTGAAAAACAAATGAATTATAGTTTTTATTCTTGTGAAAAACATGTGATTGATAATTCTTTTACTTGTAGAAACATGTCAATCATCAAGTCGCTTTTAATCATCATTCTTCCACTAATGGAAAAAATAATGGTATTGGTCATTGTTCCATTTGTGGAAACATTTACTTACTCTTTTACTTGAGCAAACCATGGTGTGGCTGGTAATTCTTTCATGTGTGAAAATTATTGCTTGATTGGTAGTTGTTTCGTGTGAGGAAGATATTGCTCGATTGGTAATTCTTTCATGTGTGGAAAATATTGCTCGGTTGGTAATTCATTCATGTGTGAAAAATATTGTTATTGGTAATTCTTTCATGAGTGGACAATGTGTGATTTGTGATTCTTTCATGTGTGGAAAATATTGCTTGATTGGTAATTCTTTCATGTGTAGAAAATATTGTTTGACTGTAATTCTTTCATGTGTGGAAAATATGCTTGATTTTCATGTGTGAAAAATGTAGAATTGGTAATTCTTTCGTGTGTGAAAAACATGTGACTGATCATTCTTCCACCTGTGGAAGCATTGTGTGACTGTCCATTCTTTCTCTTGGTAGAATATGCTATGACTGATCATTTTTGTGCTAAGTAATTCACTATTCCCCATCTGTCAGAACACTGAGCTTAATCTTCTTCCTCCTTTTTTTCCCTTCCTCTCCAACCTAATATTTAACATGATGTGATCTATCCATCAATCTACTAAAATCTACCAATGTACCTATTCATCCACTTTGATCATGTCTATCAACCTGCACAGTTTGTAGCGATTCTACCAAGCCAGGCGACCTAATTCCTCAGGCTCAACATCCCCCTTCCTACACCGCAAGGTACAACAGGTGGTACAATTGGTGGTCAAGTGTCTCATATGAGTGTGCTGGTCATTACGTCGTCGTGAGTGGTCAAGTGTCTCGCAAGTGTGCTGGTGATTCACAATTGTGCTGGTTAAGTGTCTCATATGAGTGTGCTGGGCATTCACAGCCGTGGTGGTCAAGTGTCTTGTATGAGTGTGCTGGGCATTCACAGTTTCGGTGAGCGGTCAAGTGTCTTGTATGAGTGTGCTGGGCATTCAGTTTTGGTGAACGGTAAAGTATCTTATATGAGTGTGCTGGGAATTCACAGTTTTGGTTAGCGGTCAAGTGTCTTGTATGAGTGCTGGGCAATCACACCTGTGATGAGAGGTTAAGTGTTTCATATGAGTGTACTGGGCATTCACAGCTGTGGTGGTCAAGTGTCTTGTATGAGTGTGCTGGGCAATCACAGCTGTGGTGGTCAAGTGTCTTGTATGAGTGTGCTGGGCATTCACAGCTGTGGTGGTCAAGTGTCTTGTATGAGTATGCTGGGCATTCACAGCTGTGGTGGTCAAGTGTCTTGTATGAGTGTGCTGGGCAATCACAGCTGTGGTGGTCAAGTGTCTTGTATGAGTGTGCTGGGCATTCACAGCTGTGGTGAGGTCATGCATCTTGTATGAGTGTGCTGGGCAATCACAGCTGTGGTGGTCAAGTGTCTTATATGAGTGTGCTGGGCATTCACAGCTGTGTTGGTCAAGTATCTTGTATGAGTGTGCTGGGCAATCACAGCTGTGATGAGAGGTAAAATGTCTTGTATGAGTGTGCTGGGCATTCACAGCTGCGGTGGTCAAGTGTCTTGTATGAGTGTGCTGGGCATTCACAGCTGTGGTGGGAGGTCATGCATCTTGTATGAGTGTGCTGGGCATTCACAGCTGTGGTGGGAGGTCATGCGTCTTGTATGAGTGTGCTGGGCATTCACAGCTGTGGTGGCAGGTCATGCATCTTGTATGAGTGTGCTGGGCATTCACAGCTGTGGTGGGAGGTCATGCATCTTGTATGAGTGTGCTGGGCATTCACAGCTGTGGTGGTCAAGTGTCTTGTATGAGAGTGCTGGGCATTCACAGCTGTGGTGGTCAAGTGTCTTGTATAAGAGTGCTGGGCATTCACAGCTGTGGTGGTCAAGTGTCTTGTATGAGTGTGCTGGGCATTCACAGTTGTGGTGGTCAAGTGTCTTGTATGAGAGTGCTGGGCATTCACAGCTGTGGTGGTCAAGTGTCTTGTATGAGAGTGCTGGGCATTCACAGCTGTGGTGGTCAAGTGTCTTGTATGAGTGTGCTGGGCATTCACAGCTGTGGTGGTCAAGTGTCTTGTATGAGTGTGCTGGGCATTCACAGCTGCGGTGGTCAAGTGTCTTGTATGAGTGTGCTGGGCATTCACAGCTGTGGTGGGAGGTCATGCATCTTGTATGAGTGTGCTGGGCATTCACAGCTGTGGTGGGAGGTCATGCGTCTTGTATGAGTGTGCTGGGCATTCACAGCTGTGGTGGCAGGTCATGCATCTTGTATGAGTGTGCTGGGCATTCACAGCTGTGGTGGGAGGTCATGCATCTTGTATGAGTGTGCTGGGCATTCACAGCTATGGTGGGAGGTCATGCATCTTGTATGAGTGTGCTGGGCATTCACAGCTGTGGTGGTCAAGTGTCTTGTATGAGAGTGCTGGGTATTCACAGCTGTGGTGGTCAAGTGTCTTGTATGAGTGTGCTGGGCATTCACAGCTGTGGTGGTCAAGTGTCTTGTATGAGTGTGCTGGGCATTCACAGCTGTGATGGTCAAGTGTCTTGTATGAGTGTGCTGGGCATTCACAGCTGTGGTGGGAGGTCATGCGTCTTGTATGAGTGTGCTGGGCATTCACAGCTGTGGTGGGAGGTCATGCGTCTTGTATGAGTGTGCTGGGCATTCACAGCTGTGGTGGTCAAGTGTCTTGTATGAGTGTGCTGGGCATTCACAGCTGTGGTGGTCAAGTGTCTTGTATGAGTGTGCTGGGCATTCACAGCTGTGATGAGAGGTCAAATGTCTTGTATGAGTGTGCTGGGCATTCACAGCTGTGGTGGTAAAGTGTCTTGTATGAGTGTGCTGGGCATTCACAGCTGTGGTGGTCAAGTGTCTTGTATGAGAGTGCTGGGCATTCACAGCTGTGGTGGTAAAGTGTCTTGTATGAGTGTGCTGGGCATTCACAGCTGTGGTGGTCAAGTGTCTTGTATGAGAGTGCTGGGCATTCACAGCTGTGGTGGTCAAGTGTCTTGTATGAGTGCTGGGCATTCACAGCTGTGGTGGTCAAGTGTCTTGTATGAGTGTGCTGGGCATTCACAGCTGTGATGGTCAAGTGTCTTGTATGAGTGTGCTGGGCATTCACAGCTGTGGTGGGAGGTCATGCGTCTTGTATGAGTGTGCTGGGCATTCACAGCTGTGGTGGGAGGTCATGCGTCTTGTATGAGTGTGCTGGGCATTCACAGCTGTGGTGGGAGGTCATGCATCTTGTATGAGTGTGCTGGGCATTCACAGCTGTGGTGGTAAAGTGTCTTGTATGAGTGTGCTGGGCATTCACAGCTGTGGTGGAAGGTCATCTGTATTGTATGAGTGTGCTGGTGATTCAGTTGTGGTGGTCAAGTGTCTCGTATGTGTGCACAGCTGGCACTCTGGAGTGTGATGTAGTTGATTGTTAAGATTTCTATACAGTGGGTATGTTATGATCAGGTTCACTTTCAGTGGGTATATGCTGTGTTAAATAGGGTATAATGTGTCTGCATATTCATTTAGTTGCTGTGTGTTAAGTATAAATAGTATTCACTTGTCCATCCAGTTATTATTGCGTTCACTTGTCCATTCTGTGATTATTGCGTTCACTTGTTCATTGAGTGATTATTGCATTCACTTGTCCATTCAGTGATTATTGCGTTCGCATGTTCACTCATTGGTATATATTGTATTCACATGTCAATTAGTGATATATATTGTGTTCACAAGTCCATTCAGTGGTGTATTTTGTGTTCACAGTGAAATATTTTGCATTCACATCTTCATTCAGTGGAATATACTGTGTTCACATGTCCATTCAGTGGTATAAATTGTGTTCACATGTCCATTCAACTCTGTGGTATATGTTACTCTGATTCCCATTCAGTAGTATATTCAGGTGTCTGTTGAGAGGTTTATGTTGTGTTCAGGTGTCTGTTGAGAGGTTTATGTTGTGTTCAGGTGTCTGTTGAGAAGTTTTGTGTTTAGGTGTATATTGTATTCAGGTGTCTGTTGAGAGGTTTATGTTGTGTTCAGGTGTCTGTTGAGAGGTTTATGTTGTGTTCAGGTGTCTGTTGAGAGGTTTATGTTGTGTTCAGATATGTTGTATTCAGGTGTCTGTTGAGAGGTTTATGTTGTGTTCAGTGTCTGTTGCAAGGTTTATGTTGTGTTCAGGTGTCTGTTGAGAGGCTTATGTTGTGTTCATGTGTCATTCAGCAGTATAGGGGGCCACTGAGTAGATGGTTCATTAAAACCTAAATATAGCCCAGAAAATAAATTAATTCACTCTGTAAAATCTTAACACATCATACGCTTAATTTTCTTCTTCTCCCTGACACTTTTATGTTGATCCACTCCAAGAAATACATCTACAGGAAATGATTAGCTTTCACAGGAAAGAATAGGTAATAAGCAAAGATCAGAGAAACACACTAGATAATATACAAAATGAAAGCCATAGTGTTGTGATACCAGGAATCAAATCTGCTGCCTCTAATAGACAACAGTATCTCACTAAAGGAACAAATGTGCACCAAAGTAAATGTGTATCTTTAGTGAGGTGCTGCTAAGATAGGACAACTTCTATTGAACAATTTGCCTTCATTCATTCATCATCATCATCATCAGAATACATCCTGCCAACTGGCATAGATGTTCATGCATCTCAACAGATCTCGGTCCCTGGTGTTATGGATCAATTCCCCTGATGACATTCCTCCATGTCACTGGGCCTGTCCATACAGCATCATTTCTCTCATTCTGCCTCATCTAATGCTGATCTCTCATCATGATCATGTTTTACAAAGTCTCTCTTCTCATTACATAAAAGACTGTCTCCTTGTTATAGTTAAATATCTCTTTTACGTTCAATGGCCTTCTCAAGGTACTTATTAGTTACTTTGACCAGGCTGAGGTATTTGCAACATGCATCTCATAAATCGTATCTTTGCTGCCTTGACGTTTGTCTGAATTTTTTTTTTTCCGTGCACACTCCAAGATTCATTGCCATACAACAGACCAGGTACTCTCTTTCTGACATTCAATGATAGTGACTTTTTGTACAAGATACCTTCCATTTTCTGAAATGCATTTTTTGCATGACCTGTTCTGCTTTTAATCTCTGCCATGCCCCGTCCATCTCAATGCTATGATTACCCCTAGGTATTTGAATTTATTGTCTTGATGAAGTGTTTTCCCTTCCATTGTTATGACACATTTTGTTGTTAACTTTTTTTCCTTTGACATAATCATTGTTTCTGTTTTCTTGAAAATCAAAGAAAGTTCCTTTTCTACACTTTCTATTACTGCAATATTCATGAAATGGTGTAGATATTTTGCCTTGTCAGCTATCAATATTGTATCATCTGTATAACGTAGACTGTTCATATTATAACCTCTAACATGTATATCTGGCTTCTATTTTATCTCTCTCTTTGGGATATCATAATAGACAGAAAAGAGATCCAGTGATGAAACACAATTTTTTCTTACTCCTAGCTTTATCTGTTTGGAATTACCTTCTTTCCCCTCATTTTAATTACTACTACTTGATTGCAGTTAATATTTTTTATTATTCTGAAATCTGTCCAATCAATTTTAATATCTTCCATTATTTTGATCCCTTCATTTCACTTTATCAAACGATTTGGTATAATATAAAAAGAACAAGCCTTTCTGTGTCTCTATTGATCTCTCTATTAGTGATTGGAAAGTGCATATTGCATTATTTGTACTTTTCCCTTTCACAAAATTATACTGCTCTTCATTAACTTCCGACTTTATTTTCCTTCTTGCTCTTCTCATTACAATTCTGATTAGAAGTTTGGTGACATGGTTTATGAGGTTGACTGCAGAAAAATCGTCACATTCAATTGATCCCGGTCACTTGGATAAAGCTATAAATACAGATTTCGTCATATAACTAGCATATAACATTACCTTCATTGCAAATGTTAAATACCTCTTTAATTAACACTTGTAATATCAATACAGTTCTGAAAATTATGGAAATAATGAACTCTTAATCTTTAATAGTAAATGAAAAGGAGACAAAAATCCTGCATAAAACATGCATATCCCCTAAGAGTTAATGCTGTTGAAATGTAAATATATATTATATAAAACATGAGGTGTCTATATTGTAGGGAGTATATCGAGGACAGACAAAATGACACACAAAGCAGTCCTAAAAAACTCATATTGAAGAGGTGGTGATTAAATGTATATTCAAGGTTTTACAAATAAAATATGTCAGTCACTTAAAAAGACATAACAGCCTGCTGAAAACTGCTTCTGGGGAAGGTGGATGGCAAATGGGCAAGAGGTAGACAATGGGAGCAAGTGGGAAGACAGCATAAAAAAATGGGAAGATATAAAACAATGCACGCTAAGAAAGTGGAAGGAAAACATCAAGAAATGGATAAAAGGATGCCACTTTGTAGAATGTTGGTCAAGGACAGAACACACTGGACAACCATAGAAACTGACCTTGAAGTGAAAATAGCACCGATTGATCTGATGTGACCAGAAGAGTTAATATTGACATAATCAGTCAGTTATTAAATCATGTGACTAGTATTATCTCAGCTTAATCTTAACAGATCTGAACTCAAAGTCTTTGTCTTCTTTCCCACCTTAAGATGCAGTCCCAAAAATCAGGCCACAAATAACAATTTGCATTTCAGTAAAACATTTTGTTTTAATAAATAAAGGCATCTCTTTAAAATTCTCTAACTCAATCAACATGATAATTCTAAGTCTAAGAACCTAGTGGAGAGTTTTGACTTAGAAGTTATATAAGTACACATGTAACAACCATCGAGAAATTTATTTACATCATTAAGTCACAGAAGCTTAGACATAGATATCTCTGAAACAAATATCAACATCAGGCATCATTGATACTCAGTCTTGTAACAATGATACCCTTTTACCTTAACCTTACTATATGTGATAAAAGGTGTTTCCCTTTCGACAAATTCATTTGCTTGCAGAATTCAATGTGTATTTTTTCAGGTAAGGCAATTCAATCATCACAGGATCAAACTGAGATAGGAAGTAGACCCAACAGTCAATGGTTTCCGGCGGGTGCACCAGGCTGAGGTTCTTGCATTTGGTCACTGCCACACGAACTTTCTCCCTCAGGTAGAAATCTGGGTGACCCTCAAACTCATCCAGTCTCATCAGTTTCGATTCGCTGACCTCGTAGACCTCTCCCTCAACATGCTGAAACATTAGGAGATAGATTAGTTTTACTGTTTAAATAACAAAGTTTTTTTATATTTTATAAATGAGGAGAGATTAGTTTTACTGTTTAAATAACAAATAATAGTCTTCTTGTTTTTATACAACAATTAGGAGAATTAGTTTTATTGTTTAAGTAACAAATATGCTTGTTGTTTTTACAGAGATAGATTAGTTCTGTTTAAGTAACAAAGTTTTTTATATTTTATAAATGAGGAGAGATTAGTTTTACTGTTTAAATAACAAATAGTCTTCTTGTTTTTATAAAACAATTAGGAGAATTTGTTTTATTGTTTAAGTAACAAATATGTTTGTTGTTTTTTATAGAGATAGATTAGTTTTGACTGTTTAAGTAACAAAGTTTTTTATATTTTATAAATGAGGAGAGATTAGTTTGACTGTTTAAATAACAAATAGTCTTCTTGTTTTTATAAAACAATTAGGAAAATTAGTTTTATTGTTTAAGTAACAAATATACTTGTTTTTTATAGAGACAAATTAGTTTTACTGTTTAAGTAACAAATATACGTGTTGTTTTTATAGAGACAGATTAGTTTTACTGTTTAAGTACCAAATATACGTGTTGTTTTTATAGAGACAGATTAGTTTTACTGTTTAAGTACCAAATATACATGTGTTTTTATAGAGGCATAGATTAGTAAGATTAGTTTACTGTTTAAATAACAAATATACTGTTGTTTTTATAGAGAATTAGGAATTATTTATTGTTTAAGTAACAAATATACTTGTTTTTATAGAGACAAATTAGTTTTACTGTTTAAGTAACAAATATACGTGTTGTTTTTATAGAGACAGATTAGTTTTACTGTTTAAGTACCAAATATACGTGTTGTTTTTATAGAGACAGATTAGTTTTACTGTTTAAGTACAAATATACGTGTTGTTTTTATAGAGATAGATTAGTTTACTGTTTAAGTGACAAATATACGTGTTGTTTTCATAGAGACAGATTAGTTTTACTGTTTATGTAACAAATATACGTATTGTTTTTATAGAGATAGATTAGTTTTACTGTTTAAGTGACAAATATACGTGTTGTTTTCATAGAGACAGATTAGTTTTACTGTTTATGTAACAAATATACGTATTGTTTTTATAGAGACAGATTAGTTTTACTGTTTAAATAACAAATATACGTGTTGTTTTTATAGAGATAGATTAATTTTACTGTTTAAGTGACAAATATACATTGATTATTTGGTTGTTTTGGGATTTGAAGCACTCTTTTCCATTCATTCATCCATGCTGACCACCTTTGACATTATGGCTTCTTCTAACCCAAGGTAGAGGTTCCATATGGTCCCATTCTGACTGTCCTCTTATAACCCAAGGAAGAGGTTCCATATGGTCCCATTCTGACTGTCCTCTTCTGCCATAAACTGTAGGGATAAATTACAGTCTTATTCTGTCCGTCCGTCTTCTACTCTAGGGTAAAAAGATAAATTACGGCCTAGAATAGTCTGTCTATCTGTGGTATATAGATATATTAAACCTTGTCTGGTCTTTTCTATCGTGGGTGATTAGTTACATATCCTTTACAGGACATTGCAGTCAACCCCAGCATTTTTGGCTGTTTGTGATTTCTTGGCAGTTCAGTAGTTTGTCAATGTTTTCTGAATGACTGACACTCATACCCTTGTATGGAAACTAATGCAAGGCGGTCTGCTTCCCAATCACTCGCGCTGTTTTGAGCGCAGTATGCGGGATTACAAACTGCATTCGATACCCCTTCGCCACTTTCTGTAGTATATAAATAAATTGCAGCCTTGTTTAGTGCACCCTTATCTATCTGTGCTGTATAGATACATTACAGCCTCGTTTAGTCTGTCCTCTTCTATCTGTGCTGTATAGATACATTACAGCCTCGTGTAGTCTGTCCTCTTCTATCTGTGCTGTATAGATACATTACAGCCTCGTTTAGTCTGTCCTCTTCTATCTGTGCTGTATAGATACATTACAGCCTCGTGTAGTCTGTCCTCTTTCTGTTTGATGCCTGTCTGCTGGTCTTGGGTTCAAATCCGCATCAGAACAGATTTAAAAAACTGACCTGGACTCCAGGACAATTAAGTGTCAAATGGGTACCAGAAAATGTCTTGGGAAGTAAAAGTTGATAAGTCTATGAAAATAAATATGGGTCAATGCTCAATGTGACTTCATTGAGGTAAAGAAAACAGAGAAGTATGTGGCTAATGAAAACAGAGAATTCATTGGCTAATTAAAACAGAAAATTCATTGACTAATTAAAACAGAAAATTTCATTGGCTAATTAACCCTTTACAAGTCACAGCGGCCAATTCCGGCCGATGCCATAAAACGATCGTAGCGTCCGATTCCTGCCGATACTATTATGCATTGTAAAAACGCGATCTCTCGGCTTTCCGACACTTCCGATGGCTACTTTCGCTTTCGCCGACAGCTTGACAACATGGCCGCCATTTGTAAACGCGATAGTATGAATTTGAACGGACTTTTAAGGACAATTTTTGATAGTTTTCAGGATTATTACGCTGTTTTTCAAAATGGATTTTGGCGATTCTTCAAGTGATAGCCGAGATTTCGCTAGGTTCAATTTAAATGACATTAAAGGGCACGAAGTTGACTATTAATCGGCGCTAGATATCAGTGCAAAGCGTTACTTTGCATGAGTCGGACTTTAAAGAAAGTGATTATGATTCTGAAAATGTGTTTGTAAATTGCCGTATAGCTGATGGAAAATCACAAGCAACATGCCGTATTTCATAAATATTTGTGTTCATATATGGATTACCGACAAAAATCACGTGAGTAACATATTCTGCATGCTTTTCCCTTCATTGTGTTGTTTATTTAACTAAAATCGGTTGACTAACACCTTATTTGTGATGTTTTTACTAACGCGACCCGAAATTTTACCGAACCTGAAAAAATCTTGCCCGTTCAGGGCTAGAAAACAGACAAGCGTCTGCCCTGTAAAGGGTTAAAACAGAAAATTCATTGGCTAAAGCAAACATAATTAATTGGTTAATGAAAACAGAGAAATAATTAACTAATGAAAACAGAAAAGTAGTTGGCTAATGAAAACAGAAGATTCTTGGTAAAGATGGAAGTAATTGGCTAATGAAAACTGAGAAGTAATTGACTAATGAAAAGAGAGGAGTAGTTGGCTAAGAAAAGCAGAGAAGTAATTGACTGATGAAAAAGAGAAGATTCTTGGTAAAGAAAATGGAAGTAATTGGCTAGTGAAAACAGAGAAGTAGTTGGCTAATGAAAACTGAGAAGTAATTGAATAATGAAAACTGAAATATAATTGACTAATGAAAACATAGAAGATTCTTGGTAAAGAAAGTGGAAGTAATTGGCTTATGAAAACAGAATATTCTTGGTAAAGAAAATGGAAGTAATTGGCTCATAAAAACAGAGAAGATTCTTGGTAAAGAAAATGGAAGTAACTGGTTAATGAAAACAGATAAGATTCTTGGTAAATAAAACCGAAGTAATTGGCTAATAAAAACTGAGAAATAATCGGCTAATGAAAGCAGAGAAAAATCTGGGCAATGAAATCAGACAAAAGTTGAATTAATGACAAGAGACAAATGACAAATGTAAACAGTCAATAGGCTGGAGTTAAAAACATCTCATATGAATAAACTTGTGAAAAAAATGTCCCATGAAATACAAGCCGCAATATTTGACAGACCTCGCCTTTACCCTCCAGTGGTAGCAGAAATGGGAACGAATACTGTGGAGTCACCACTAATGGGTATCTTTTGACCGTCTGTCCAAGACCCAAAAATCTGGCAATGCCAGTCTTGGAATCACTCAACACTCGAAAATTTGACTGGCCCGACTTCAGAGTTCCATACAAAAAGACAACATGCTTTGCTGCCATTCACTGAAAAGAAACAGTAAAAAGTTCAATGTGTCTCTTCGACCAAACAAAGACAAATCATGACAAATGGCAAATAGAGAAAATATCAAGCAACAAATATTGTTTTCTTCTTGTTCCCTTCCTTTCTACTTTTTCTTCTGCAATTTACACAGAGTAATGCCCATTTACCAACTTACTTCATGTCTTCCTACTAAATATGAGTCAGACTTAACTCTCCGAGTACATTTTGCCACTCTCCGTGGCTTTGAATGATATATATTTCCTTGCCATGTCGTAGTGATTTTAGATAGGAGGAGGAGGAGGAGGAGGAGGAGGAGGAGGAGGAGGAGGAGGAGGAGGAGGAGGAGGAGGAGGAGGAGGAGGAAGAAGAAGAAGAGGAAGAAGAAGAAGAAGAAGAAGCAGAAGAAGAAGAGCCTGTACTATTACTAGGTGCCTCCAACAGGTAGCATATGGTGGAATGGCCTCAAGATCTAGAGGTTAGCCATGAATATACTGAATAAGCAACCGTGGACCAACACAGGAGGTGGTCATTGAGAGAGGGCAAGTTAGTTGGTGGAACAATTATCTCTGTAAAATACTACAAAACTCTAGACATGGCCATGGGCGGGTTATAGGTGCCATGCATAACCTCTCCCTGCTGCTGTCTGGCTGGGCTAATCTCTTTAAACAAAGGCTTGTGAAGTTACACTGCAGACAGACAGAGGGCAAGGGGAAAACTAGTGTTGTGACATAATATATGACCTGACAATTCACACAATTTGAGATACACAGCGTAATGGGTACTTTATGGGAGTAGCTTCGCTTAGTAGGGAAAGTCAAATGGCCAGGTGACTCCAGACTGTCATCAAACGACTGAGTTCAAAAGAATTACAATGCTTAAAGTAGAGACATGGAATGTTCACACCATGAGCATAGAAATTCTATTTCAAGATGTTAATGATCAATGGGAAATATTGAAGAACTCTGCCAAAGAGGCTGTAAAAACAACCTTCTCAAAACTACAGGTCAAAAAATGGATGACTGAAGATATCTTAAAACTAATGGAAATAAGTAGAAACAATGGAAATAAATAGAAACAATGAAAAGAAAAATGAAAAATATAAAGAAATTCAAAGAAACATTTGAAAATTATGTAATGAGGCAAAAGCAGAATGGCTTGAGGAAACTTACAGAGAAATTAAAACACACAACACCAAAAACATCAAACTTACGCACAAAAGAATTAATTACCACACTAAAAAGGAATACCCAAATGAGCAGACTGCCTGAAAACTAAACAAATCAAAATCAAAATAGCCAAGGATCAGTCTTTAGATACTTGGTTAGAGTATGTGAAAGTCCTGAATTAATGATTCACGTGAGTTTGATATTCCCATTAACAACGAAGGACCATAAATTTTGAAGACAAAAATTTAGAATGCCCTTACAGCCTTACCTATATGAAATCTGGCATGACGCAACTAGCAGCATATGCCTGATATGCTTCAATGTGTGTAAAAAGTGTCTTTCACTTAGTTAATATCTGTGTAAATGGGAAAATTCTTCATTGGTACAACTATCTTGGAGAAGTCACAACATTTGATGAAAGATGCCCAGTAGAATCACTTTGGCAAAAGCAGCCTTTTGTCAATTGGAAAACATACCAATAAAAACAAACATTTGATTACAATGTTTTTATCTACTTTACCGCAACTCACTGAGGAAAAGAGTGTTTAAGTGCTAGATGGAATCCACAATGTTGTATGCATGTCAAACAGACAATAAGAAGACAAGCATTACATAAAGATGTCTGAAGTCTTCACAGTTGTAGCCATGTTGGGGATCTATTACCACCACAATAACTGTTTCTTTCTTGCTCTGAAATCCATCATGTACATCATAAGCAAAATCTCCAGCATTGTCCCACTTTGCCTTCGATGACCTAGAATAGATGAAGGCCTAACACCCCACAACCTAAGAGATGTTTCTGCTGTGACACCAGCTTTACTTTGTATTTGTTGGTTGGTTGTTTAATTGGTTGCTTATCTTTGTTAGTTATACTTTGTATTTATACCAGCACAATGTTAGTATCACAGCCTGGGATCCTGAGATAAACAGCAAATTTGTTTACCATTGTTCTCATTTTTCCCCCCTTGTTCTCAGTTTTTTTCCCCCATCTTTTCATTCTCATCACGTTCTTATGCCTCAATGTAGTCAACTGTAGTGTCTTCCTGCGTTTATATGTTGTGTGTTATATATCTGTTTGCTGATGAAGGCTATTGCCGCACCATCCTATGTTTTCCGTAAATGTGTTCTGTAAAGCTGCATTACTTTGCATTATTTTATATTCTTTACCATCAAAATGACATCATAAGCAGGTTTGTGTTTATGTTTTCACAAACCGAAGTTTAAACAAGACACAACACTGCAGATAAAGACAATCAATTTCAAGTGAATGAAAGATGAAGAAGAAGGTTCTTACATTTCAGCAGAACTTGACGCACTGCAGGCTCAACCAGCAAGACTTGATGGTGTAACCTCCTACAGATGAAAGCAGGTAAAAGTGTAGAATATTATTTTTACAAGTATTTGTATCACAGCAATGCATAGGTTAAGCTGAATGGCATGACACATGCAAATTAACATAAAACAGTGTGGTGTTTGCCCAAGAATGATGATGACCATTATTTCATCCAGTGGGGTTGAAAGTATGGAGCCGTGAGTTCTAAGATGGCTGATAAGGCCTATTTTGGCTTGAAATGTTCTTTGACTATGGGGGTAAAGAATGTTTGATGTTCCAGGTGGAAGCTCCTGCAGTGGTTATTCTGTCCAGTTTTTTCACAGCTCTTGCAGTCCTGTTTGCTTCACAAGTGACTACACCCGCATAATAATGTACGCCACTAGTTTCTGTCTTTGGCAGCATCTCACAAGTGTCATGGTGAATTCCAAAAGCTTTCAGTGAGATCTTCAGAGTGTCTTTAAAGTGTTTTCTCCCGTCTTTGCAGCGTTTACCACAACGCAGCTCACCATAAAAAAATTGGTTAAGAAGCATGTGATCTGGCATGTGAGTCAAGTGACCAGCTCAACGAATCTGATTCTTCATTAGTAGTGTGGATACTGAGCATTGATGCTATTTCTAGAACTTCAGTGTCTGGGATCTTGTCTTGCCATTTAATCTTCAATAACTTCCTAAGGTAGATTGTGTAGAAGTAGTTTAATTTCCTGGCGTGTCGCCGATAAACAGTCCAGGTTTCACAAGCATTTAGCAGCGTGGATAATACAACTGCTTTGTAGACTTCAGCTTTCTATGCAGGCTTGTTCCATTTCTGTCCCACACATTTTTGTAGTCTGCCAAAGGGTGGGCTGGCCTTAGATATTCTTGCATTCACTTCGTCATCAATTGTGGCAGTTTGTGACACAGTGCTGCAAAGATAGGTGAATTTGTCCACAACACTTAGTCTATGATCATTCACTTTGATATTCGGCACAGTGTGATTATTCCCTGGAGCTGGCTGGTACATAACTACAGTCTTCTCCAAGTTGATATTCAGCTCAAAGTTGGCACGGCATATGAGGAAGTTGAAACGCTGTGTTGCATGTGTGCCTCTGAGTTGGCGTATAGAGCGCAATCGTCAGTAAGCAGGAGCTTGCTGATGGTGTCATTGGTAGTTTTGGTTTTAACTTTCAGCCTTCTGAGATTAAATAACTTTCCATCCATACGGTAGTTGATGTCTATTCCAATGTCGTTGTTCTCGAAGGCATTCATCAGCATAGCTGAAAAGATGAGGCTGAACAGTGTTGGTACCAGGACACATCCTTGCTTTACTCCACTGGTGACAAGAAAGGGCTCAGACAGTTCACCACTTTCCTGTACTCTTGCCTGCAGGTAAAAGTGTATATTATTATTTTTACAAGCATTTGTATCACAGCAATGCATAGGTTAAGCTGTATGGCATTACACATGCAAATTAACATAAAACAATATATTCCCTTAGTGAATGTGAACACATAAGCCTCAACAACAGATTGGATTTACTGCCTGGTATAATTTGCCGCATCTCGGCAGGCAATAAATCGTGCAACATACTGTTTGTGACTTCTGTGTTTAACTTCACTAAGGGAATATATTGTTTTGAATTTCTGAAACGTTGCCTCCGACAATCAACTCTGAAGTTGGTGGATGGAATACTTAAGCTGAAATGTGTGACTGCGGTACAGGTTTGTAGATTACAGTTTCTTAAAGAATGCTTCACAACCAGAAGATATCCGCTCTAACAGCAAGCAGGCAGTACTGGCTACTGTAGCTCAGTCATAGTGACTAAGACAGCCTACCAATAAAGAAAGAATATTTACAGCATACATGATTCTGGTGTACACACATTTGGATCTTAGCTGGTCCTACAGAGTTTGTACTATATCCCGAGACTTTGCTTGTGGGATCTATAACCTATAGGAGGCGACTGGAGCACTTATGTATTGTATAATTATAGCGTATGACCTATGAACTAAGTTCAGAAATTCATAGAATGTTCCCTGCCAATCATTGTGTCAGAGAAAATTGATTCAATGCTGTAGGATAATATATTGCTAAATGTGACCTCCTATTAGGACAGAAGGACGATATATCACCATACTTGGTCATTGTATGACTTGTTTTGTTTCCTTTTGTTGTTGTTCTCGCTTGCTGTGAACTCAAGCATAGTCCATACACACTACTTCTAGTAGTGCTGGACTGAATTTTGCTTGTAGATTAGCTTTCCCTATTAACAGTGTCCCTCACCATCAGACAAACCCACTCCGACTTCAGAGGCTTTTTTTTAAATATTGCATATCCCTTACAGGATGTTGCAGTCAACACCAGCATTTTCCAGCTGTTGTTGATCTGCTAGGCAAGTTGTTATGTTCAGTAGTTTGCAATTGCTTTCTGAATGACCACCTCCCATACCAACATGCTATAACACAACGCGACACGGTTTGCTGCACAAATCGGTCGCGGCTGCATTTCGAACGCCTGATAGGTGGCTCATGAACCACATTCGCAAGCCTTTGGCCATGAAGACCATTGACTTCAGAGGTATTTGTAATTTACGTCCCCAAATCAAAGACAACAGGTCAGCATTTTAGTCAACTGTCCAGTGTAGGGGTCGAACCCCTTACCTCGGTATCAGCACACTGAACGTTCAAGAACACGTGTTCTTACCCATTCAGCCATGCTGACCTATTTTGTTTCATCAATGTTTCAGTCAACGGACACTGACATGATAATGTTTGTTCATTTGACTGTCTACCATGTTTGGTCCAAACATTTTTGGTTTGGCACTGAATCAGTTAATATGACTATTCATAATTTATCTAAACAGGGCACAATTAAACTTTAGTGGCTCAGCTACATAAACAACAACAATATTATTCTCATAATTCATTTGTTTTGATAAATTGGAAAACAAACTAACCAAAGAGAGGACTAGCGTCCACCAGAAATTTCTTTCGTAACTGTTTTCTGGACGTAACTTTGGACAGCTATTATTATTCCGTGAATAAAGTTAGCTGTTGTCCTGCCTGACAAGGCCTTTGATGACTAAATCTGTAGATACAGTCAGAAGAGATCCTCTGATTAGCCACTTTGAACCAATGTCACGATCTTGAATTTGCTGTCAAGATCATGTGACCCGAGCGGCCATTTAGCTTGCTCCAGGGATTTGACCAAAAATTCTAAATGTGGTCATTATTTTATTAAATTTCTAAACACTGTGTGATTTTAACAGGCTATAAATAGGTCACTGTTGTGAGCACATATGATCAAAAAAGTAATAATTGAATTCTCAATAAATTTTTATATCTGTATATAATATACAATTTCATCATTTGACATGATCAGTAAAATTAACAGTAGCTGTTGAAAGTGAATCACTTCAGCCAGTCTCAAGCGAAAACCCGGTCCTAGCCTCATTCATTTTAAAAATACTTATATGATGCTTTCTAGCTCTAAATTAACAATATTGTTTATTTAAAGTTGGTTTACAACTAATTTCTCATTAATTAGTGCCCATTTTGAATTTAATTAGTAATAATATGCGCAGACCCCTCTTCCATACACCGCAAGGTACTATATTGGCAGTAAATGACGGTTTTTTGTTTTTTTTAATAAAGCATATTTACAACATTATAACATGGTCTTTTGAATTGTTTTGTCAAACTGAAGGGGAAAATGCATAAATGGCATTTTAAGGTTAATTAGCAAAGCTGAAAATTTTTTATTTATTAAAATGAATTACCGCCATTTTGAATTTTAATGAGTCGATATTGCATAACTCACAAATTTTATAGTTTAGAAAGTTAGGCCTCGTTGTTCTGAACGCAAAAATATATGGTTGATAAGAGGTTTTCTCAGAGGTAAACAAGTTGTAGCAGTTTTAAACAATTGTTGTTTCTGGGCAGGAAGCCCAAATGTGCTAAATCAGTATTTTCCTCTATGACCTATGCCCCTTTTACTTTTTTTTTTATTACATAACTTACATATCTCAGCTTAGAATTAACATACGCCCATACAGTATCCTGAGTATACAGACTTGACTTGAATGAAACACCGTTGGAAATCATTTTTCAGGTTCTGTTCAGCTTTGCAGGTTTAATAAATATCAAACAATTGTGAAAATCTCACTAAAGTACCTCTGACGCAGATTTGGACAGCCAAGTCTGGAATACTTTCTCAGTCTCAGTAGTTTGTCCTGTCTGCAAGGCCTTGAGATGAACTGCAGTGTGAGTAAATAAACAGTCAGAAAATAATCTGAGTTATCTTCTGACGCAGATATGGACAATTAAGTCCTGGTAGAAAGTCCGTTTTTATTATGTCTGTCAAATACTTTGACGACTAAATCTGTAGATACAGTCAGGAAATAACCTTCGACGCAGATGTGGACTATTCAGTCCTGGAATAAACTCAACTGAAGCCAATCGAGAACTTGTAAACAAATTTTAAAGTTACTAAATAAAGGAGTTCCCGGAAGTGCTGCCGAAAACAGGCTCGCATGCAACATTCCTGTTTCTGTCACATGTACCTGGGCTAGGGCAGGCCTGGCGACCATGATTCTCCATTTCCCTCTGGCGTTTGATATTTTAATGAAGCTTATATTACCAGATCTCTTCTCCCTCTACAGCGAAGTAATAATGAGAGAGATCAAAGAAGCCAGGAATAATATTTGGAGGTTATAATATAAATAATATACGCCATGCAGATGACACAGTATTGATAGCGGATAATGCAACAGATCTACAACAATTGATGGACATACAGAGAGTGCAAAGACAGGACTCTCCTTGAATATCAAGAATATCAAGGTGACACCCAAACGTGAAATAGAGATAGAAGGGAAAATTCTTCACCAAGTGGATAGTTTTAACTATCTAGGGACATTTATATCATCAGATGGAAGATGTACAACAGAGATCAAGAGCAGAATAGGGCAAGCAAAGGCTGCATTTCAAAAAATGAACAATATCTCATGCAATACGTCGCTATCATTGAATGTAATAAAGAGAGTGCTGAGGTGCAATATTGAACTTGTTTTGCTTTGAATCTTGGAATATAAATGAACAAATTAGGAAGAGATTGGAAGCAACAGAGATATGGTTCCTTAGACGAATGTTGCGAATTCCTTGGACTGCCAAAGTAACTAACGACGAATGCCTTAAAGAGGCTGGCGAAACTAGAACATTATATACAATAAGAAAGAGCCAAACAGCTTTTTTGGGTCATGTGATGAGAAGAGAGGCACTAGAGAGTATCGTGACAACTGGAAAGATCGAGGGGAGAGAGGCAGAGGCAGTCCACGAGAAATGATGCTGGATGGATTGCGACAGTGGCATGGAGGAATAATATATCAACGGCAAAGTTGATCCAGAAAACCAAAGACATGAATCCATGCAATACGTCGCTATCATTGAATGTAATAAAGAGAGTGCTGAGGTGCAATATTGAACTTGTTTTGCTGTGAATCTTGGAATATAAATGAACAAATTAGGAAGAGATTGGAAGCAACAGAGATATGGTTCCTTAGACGAATGTTGCGAATTCCTTGGACTGCCAAAGTAACTAACGACGAATGCCTTAAAGAGGCTGGCGAAACTAGAACATTATATACAATAAGAAAGAGCCAAACAGCTTTTTTGGGTCATGTGATGAGAAGAGAGGCACTAGAGAGTATCGTGACAACTGGAAAGATCGAGGGGGAGAGAGGCAGAGGCAGTCCACGAGAAATGATGCTGGATGGATTGCGACAGTGGCATGGAGGAATAATATATCAACGGCAAAGTTGATCCAGAAAACCAAAGACATGAATCTGTGGAGTCATGAACGCCTACGCCAGTGGGCTCGGCACTTGATGATGATGATATTATTATTTGTTGTTTAGCTGTCCACGAACATTTTTTTCCCGCGTTTCCATGTTGTTTCAGGATATTGCGGTCAACACCAGCATCTTTCAGCTGTATGTTGATTCCTAGGCTAGATTACGCTCATCAGCACGCCACGACTTTCTGAGCGACCGGTTCCATACTCTCATAAGTTATTGGCGCGAGTCCACGTACATAATTTTTTTAAATATTATTTTTCTGTTCTGTTACTTCAAACTTAAAAAGTCGTTTATAAAAGTCGACTTCATTGCACCGGGTTTTTATCCCATATGGCTCCGTCTCTTTCTTTGTAGCTCTAGCGACGACCCACAGGAGTCTTCGAAAAATTTCACTCCTGAACCGAAGGACGCGGCCCGGAATCGAACCCACAACCTCCCCGGGAAGGTTAACCCGGTCAACAAATGCCCGCAGAAGTCGGATGTGTCGGCCTAACGGCGCAAAAACGCAGCTCTGCTGTAAACAGGCACAACGCAATCACATCCGGAAAAAAACTCCGGATGAACGAAGAAGAAGCAGAAGAAGAAGAACCCACAACCTTCGGAGCCCGAGTCAACCGGCTTGGCCACGAAGACTCCCAGACTATTATCATCATAGCGGATGGATCCATTGCAGGATGTCATTCTCGTCCCGGCCCGCCGTAAAGTTTCTCGATCTTGTTTTCTGCGAATTCATGCATTTGCATGCTCAACGTGCCTTTAATGTCCTGAATCCAACTTCGTGCCGGTCAAATCTGTTCTTCTACGTACTATGCCTCCCATCACTGTTCTTTCCCAACCACTGTGACTTTTCATTTGGCCGCACCGAGTTTGATGTGCAACAACGGATCCAGAGTTAACACACATCAAGGTGATATAGTGATGTATACCGATGGGTCAGTAGTGAGAAACATACGTAGTGGTTGGGGTTTCATTGCATGGCTAATGGGTGATTCTTGAAAAGGACGAGTATGGCATATGAGACTACGACCTCCAGCATGAGAATGGAGGTGAAAGCAGTAACAGTGGCATTCCGTTGGGTAGAGGAGTCCACTGCACCACACACTTTATTCATTACGGGCTCAAGGGGTATGCTAAGTAAGCTGGAAAAAGGAATGTTTTGTGTGGAATGGCTCACCTCACGTCAGAGTTCACAGACTGTAAAAATCGTGGCCATGGGGGGGGGGGGGTGTGAACAGGCTGATCGGCTGGCAGGGGATGCACCTCTTGATGGTAGATTACCTATGGACAAGGGAGATGTAGTCTAGCGCCTGTGTAACCAGGTGGAGAAGGTGGGAAGGGGTTAGATTGTGAACCCGTATGGGAAAGAATGATATTGCGGGGGATCGGCAGGGGCTCTGGAAGAATCTCAAAATGAAGAAGGAAGACAAGGAGAACTTTCAATCAGAAAGCGGTGGGAACGGTTAGTAGTATGACTCTTCGCTGGCTGTTAAATGAGGGGACGGAGCACACATGCCGGGAACGTCCTGAGTCCAGTGATGTCGGTTCTTAGCTCAACTGACCTCATTGTGGCCAAAGTATTCCAGTTTCCGAGACAAGATCATGTTTATAACTTAGTTTACTTCAATGTTCAAATCTGGTAGATTGCCAGTAATGTTCGTTTTATTGGTCAACGGCAATCAAAGCATATTTCTATAACATTCAAATTTTTTAAGTGATGCCTAGATTCACATCCTATATTTTGCCACAGGAAAGATGCACGTTCTCATAAACATTTACTTAATGTGTTTGCTGGTTGTCACAAAGTGAATGTTGACTAAGTGACAGATAGAGTGGCTATGGTTGCGTCTAGGGTATGTCCTTGTAACTATGTGATGTTGAACAACAGATTAATCAAGATGCATCACCACCAAACACCAGTCAGTGAACAAGCGTTAATTTGCGCACATAATATTCCTTTAATTCTGAATTAACACAGACACATGTAACATATAAATCCAGGAACAATAATTCTCTAAGAATATATCTCCATCCCAATGGAACACGTCGAATAACACTGCCTCTCAAGGCTACTAAAATATCGTCCCACACGACAGGTATACTAGCCTCTCTCTAGGCCCGACTCAAAGTAACCCACTATGGGTCTCGAATTCCACTCACTATCCCTGGAACCCACAGTGCGGAGTTATCTTCCAAACTCCGTCACAATTCTTCACTTTATCAGACCACGACCTTCTCCTGGTCTCGTCTACACTCCACTCCCTCTCAGCTCGGAGTCCAAACCTCAACTGCCCGTCAATCTTTGTCCCTGTCTTTTTAAACAATTCTATGCCCCCTCACAATGATCCACACAAACACCACCTCACTGCTCCAACTGTCTGCCTCTTCTTGCAGCCCCTCTACCTTACACCCAACCCCGTTTATCTCCTTATATTTTCTTTCCGGTGAATGCCCTTTCACCTCGTGAACTGTTTATATTGTACGGCCACTCACCTTAATGCCACTGAACACAGGCATGTGACACTGGTGTTATGCCATTGTCCTTAACACTGTTTAATCTATGCAATGTGATGACCAGTCTCTGTCTGATGTCTTTAGAATAGCCCAAGCTGTTGATGATTATGTAGCCAAGGTATTCAGTTTCCAACGTCTTCATTGGTGATTGTAAATTTTGCGTGACATATAGTTTTGTATGTGGACATTATTATTATTTTTCTTTTTAAATGTTCAGTCAATATGCCCAATGTGTCACATCCGCCACTTCCTTGTGGTTTTTTATGAGCGACTTGTAGATCTTAATTCCTGAACATATTTAACAGATTAGGCTGGGAACGGCGGGGTGTCGTACCTAGGTCAACGTTCCCAGTTGTTGCTCCAACCCAGTTTCGTGTTCCGGGGTAGAGTACTGCCGTACGGACGCATTTGAAAAGATTAGTAAGGGAAGATCAACAAAGTTATAGTGCGATTAGTAAAGAAATAATAGACAAATCGGGTTTTATTGCACAGAGTTGGGTGTGAGAGTTTGGTGTTGTGTCTGGCTGAGAAACGTCTAACGTAAGAGTTGTTGTATGGGAGGTGAGGTCGCACGAGGTAGACTTGAAGGTCACTCATGTTTGTCTGGTTCAAGACGAGTACTTAGAATTTAGCATGTGTATCAAGAAATGCGTGCAACAGTGAACTTTCGTGAGTAACGAGAAAAAACATGACGAAGCTACTCACGGATGGAAGGGGTATTTAAGAGCAGCAAGTTGCAACTGTCGGGGATTATTATTCTTAGAGAGGAGAAGTTAGTTTTGAGAGAGAGTGAGTTTTCAAAAGAGAGTATTTGGAGAGGGGAGCCGAGCAAGATTAAAGGCAGAGAGAGTGAGTTTTAAGGAGGAGAGACAGTTTATAGAAATTGGTAGTTTTTGAAACTTAAACTTAATATTTAGGGACAACTTTGAGATTCCACTTTTAGACTGAAACTTAAACCTTTTTTTTTTTTGATACAATAGATTTTTAAAGCAAGGAATATAGCTTGAAAGCAGAAACATTGATTTAGAGAATTAACTTTTAGAGAGAATAGAGGATTGCTTTAAAGAAATATAGAATAGACCGAGAAGACATTTTGGGTTTTAAAGTTGAGTTCTGCTAAAATTAAGGGAAGTTAGTTTTGAGTTTTGATTTTAAACTAACTTTGAGCTTTTGAACAAAAGTAAGTTTTGGAAACTTTACGTTCTGAAATTAAAGTTTTCAACAGGACTGAATTAAGAGAAATGAGGATAGAAGAAACTGAAGTGTAAAAATAGCAGTGAACAAACAGCATATAGCCTATACTATAGCTAAAGCTGAAAGCATATAGCATATATATATAAGACTGAGCACAGAGAGTTAAGTCGTGAGTTAGGGAATGCTGCTTAGAGTTTAGCAGCCTAGCCCAGAGACGTCTGTTCGGACGTTTTGTGTTCTTACGTGCCATTGTGCTCAGCGTTGTAATGAGAATGGACTGTTTGTAAACATTGGTGAATTTTGCTTAATAAAAGTGACATTTCTGGACACGGTGTTTTTCGTTAGCTCAGATAATAATAAAAACTACTGTTACATTTGTTAATTGGTTATCGGTGCTACACACGGACATTTTGAGGAGCAGATCACATGACCAATGATGAACCATTATACGACACGGTAAAAAACAAAACAAACATCTGATGGCAACAGCTGCTACAGCTACTACACAAACTGCTGCATACAATGAGTGAGAGGGCTGTTACAATATTTGTATCTTCTATTTTCAAGATATTCTCAACATCCTTATCGAAAGCTATATATTTCCAGTGTCTTCAACATCTATGTAATTGCATTACTCGTTGTTTTGCATTAGAAGAATGTTCAACACAATTTTTTAGCAAGCGGATATTCGTAATATTTGTTTTACGTGATGATTCCGGTTCTATTAAGTCTTTTTTATATGGCCATTATTTTCTTTTATCGCCATGTCACATCTTCCATCGGATTCACTGTGCAGCCTGTGTGTGTGTGTGTGTGTGTGTGTGTGTGTGTGTGTGTATGTATATATATATATATATATATATATATATATATATATATATATATATATATATATATATATATTGCTGTCAGGTCTTAGTCAGATATGACTGAGCTACCGTATAACAGTAGACGGTACTACCTGGTTTCTGTTAGCGCCGAACGTTGGGCGGCGCTTACCAAACCCGACACCCCACATTGTGCCAACGGCTTCGGGCGGAAGAGCGCAATTGGGGAGGGTACAAGCCTTACCCTGGTGCGAGGAAATGCAAGCTAAAGACAAAATTGTCATGGCAGGGCAGACCAGGCCCTAAGCCTTGTTTGGCGACTGGTCTAGGATCGAAGCTCCGACAGGCGGACAGTTAGAGCATTGCTTTGCTGATCCGGCAGCTTCTGCAGCTTGTCTTGTTCCAGATGTAGGGGTGTTACCTTTCCTCTGGAGTGAACTAGGCAGGCCGAGAGAGGGATCATGCTGCATGGGCAACACATGATCTCTATATTTTAGCCCAGGCTTTGTGCTATGGAGAGGCAATAACTCCATCCCTGGTCTTAACTGGTCTCGGAATCAAAGCGAGAGGCAACTGTTACGGGTTATAAGTCCTTGTCAGTTGGCGTAGACATGGGGCGCCACGCGTTGCCTCTGACGGTGGGAGACACCTATAGGTGTCACTGATCAGCTACCGCCCGCCTCAAGCTGGGCAGCCCCCAGCCAATTGGGTGCTGATCCGCCACAGCCTGCCTGCTTCAATGGGTGCTTGGGGCTAGGACAAAATCTGAATCGCAGGCTGTAAAACCAATGCACCAGGTACAAACAAAAATAAAAATAGAAACCTCAAGCTACGGCTTGCAACCTGGAACGTGAGAACCATGTGTCCAGGATTTTCCACTACATATCTAGGATCAGTGGTAAATAGCAAATTATCCCTAGATCAGGAAATCAACATCCGGATTGGTAAGGCAGCAACAACAATGAACAGGTTAAGAAAAAGAGTCTGGGAGAACAGGAAGCTTACTGCCAAAACAAAAGTCCTTGTCTATCAAGCCTGTGTCCTTAGTACTCTTCTCTATGGCAGTGAAACCTGGACAACTTACTCACACCAAGAGAACAATTTAAACAGCTTTCATATGCGGTGTCTGCGAAGAATTCTTGGTATTAAGTGGCAAGACAAAATCACAAATACTGAAGTATTGGAAAGATCAGGTTGTGTGACAGTTTATTCCATGCTCAGTCTTCGTAGACTTAGATGGATAGGACATCTTAGGAGGATGGATGATGGTAGAATACCAAAGGATATCTTTTTTGGTGAATTACAGATGGGTAAGAGATCTCAGGGTCGGCCTCTACTACGATACAAAGATGTGTGTAAGCGGGACATGATTGATACAGGCATTGATAATGCACATTGGGAGCAAGTCGCCGCTGAACGTGTTGCATGGAGGGCAAATATCAGAAATGGAATAAAGTCAAAGGAGAAAATTATTGCAGAAAAGTCACACACCAAGCGTTTGAGACGTAAGATGGTGCATGATGGTGGAAATGACCACGTGTTCACATGCACCCACTGTGAACGGACATTTACAGCGCAAATAGGCCTTATCAGTCACACTCGCTACCGCCATAGTTAAAAGTTATTATGCCTTTTTAAAGCACAAACTATCGTCTGTCAAGACGGCAAGGTGCCAATGTGTATGTATATATATATATATATATATATATATATATATATATATATATATATATATATATATATATATATATATATAAAACGTTGATCTGCCTTTGTACACTTTTACTGATCCCCCCCCCCCCCCCCAACAAAACACACACAAAATCCAAAAAACAAAAAACCTTTCTTGATCGTTTCCTTATTGTTCTTCTCCTGTTTCACCTCCTCCTACTACTTTAGGAGTATGGAAAGCATGCGTTGATCCAATGTCCATCTGTTGCCATGTCTATTTATTCCCACTGACGGTGATGTGTGATATTGACACATTGATGAACCAAGGATAAGGACCCATCTACTAAGACCTTCTTTCACAGATTCACTGAGTCAAGGATAGGGAACTACTAAGACCTTCTTTCACAGATTCACCGAGTCAAGGATAGGGAACTACTAAGACCTTCTTTCACAGATTCACTGAGTCGAGGATAGGGAACTACTAAGACCTTCTTTAAAAGATAGAGTCAAGGATAGGGACCTACTAAGACCTTCTTTCACAGATAAACTGATGAGTCAGGGATAGGGACAATAGTCGCTTGTTAAAGTTCGGATAAGCCATCATGATTAATCTGCACAGGCCAGCTTTGTGCAAACAGAAAGACATGATAGTCAGTTTAAGATTAACATGGTAGACACTTGAAATTACTTTGCGAACATGTGTAAATTTCAACTTGAAGGATTTATCTAGTTACTTTAATTTATGTTGTGTGATTTCTGCAGTATTCACCTGACGAGATGCAGCGAAACATGCCTTGCAATAAATAGTGCAATCTATTGTGTGTGCCTTCGTTATTCAAATTCACTACGGGAAAACAATTTTTGATAGGGACAACAGACCAAAACCATCATTTCCCAAATAAACTTATGAGTCAAGGATAGGGACCCACTAAAATCTTCTTTTACAGATAAACTTATGAGTGAGAAATAGAGATCCACCGTGAAAAAAAAAAACAAAAAACTATCTTTCACAGATAAAATGATGAGCCAAGGATAGAGGCCCACTGACCATGACCACCTTTTACCTTTCGTGATGTCGCATCGTGGAAACACATTCTAGTCAGTCTACCGAAAGGAGGATCGATCACGTTCTTCGCTGTGATGATAATGGGTGATTTAGCACCCACGTCTTGCACACCCCAATGTAGACAGCTCAAGAGCAGGATCGGAATGAGTATGCTGCTTGTCTACGGAGATGGACTCATGGAGTCACTAGTTCCCGATGTCATCATTTCGTACACGGATGAATGAACGACCCGATACCAGAGTTCGAATAAACGCTACTTTCACGCTATTTCCTTCTTGGTGACGCTGCTTTACTCATCACCACCATAATGTGGTGTTAAACCGGTCTCCCTGGTCTAGGGATTACACGACTTTCTCCGCAATCCTGTATATTCTCGTGAGTAACGTGACGTGCGCGAGAATCGGTAGCGGTTCTCTCCGCGTCGGTAACTTACGGGATATGTTAGCCGGTCGCTCAGAAAGCAATGGCAAACTACTGAGCGTAAACTTGCCTAGTACATCAACAGCAGCTGAAAGATGCTGATGTTGACTGCAACGTCCTGTAAGGGATATGGGAAAAAAAACATAATGTGCCACGCCGATAAGCGTGGGCGATCATAGTTCGATGTCTCACATCATCTCCAGTCTAGGATCAGGCCATGCACTCATCTCTCTGCCTTCACCTTGCTCTTTTCCCATCAGTTTTGCCAATTGACACTAACGTTTTATTTAATTAATGTGTTTAAAAAAATGTGACTATATGCGTTTAATTTCTCTAATCAGTTTACCGTTAGACAAACCTACACTTTGAGTCCCTCTTGTTGGTTTACTGATTCAGAAGTTCACCAACATCTAAATCTCCTCTGTGGCGAAGTGGTCAAGCCATTTAACGCGGGCTCCGAAAATTTTTCGGAGACTCCTGTGGGTCGTCGCTAGAGCTACGGAGTTCGTGCTTTGTGCGACTCTTTCCGCGCTGCGGAAAGAGACCGAGCCATATGGGATAAAACCCAGTGCAATGAAGTCGACCCTGTCGACTTTTAAGCGACTTTTTTTTTTTAATCTCCTCCTCACGTTTTTGCAGTCTCCCCTAACTGGTATATACAATCATGAGGCGGGAGAAATGGCAAGAGCTAGAAATTTCCCAGCCCATCGTGATGAGAGCGCAAAGGACCTGCTAATAAAGAGATGAAATTCACACCCTGACCCACTAATACAATAATGCCACAACCAAAACATTGAAGTCAAGCTACCCATCAGCTGGGACGAGGACAAGTAACGATGGCAGTGATTGGTTCCTTATGTCTCTTCCCGGATCACAGACCTTAACAGCTGCTTACTGAATGTTTTTGTCTTAAACCGCTACAAATATCTTTCAAATAACATGTACCATTTTTTTAGTGACAACTTCTGGCCATTTGCACTACAACAATTCCACAATTGTATCTCTTAAGCCTTACTTAAGGGGCGTAAGATACTGATAGACTTTGAGTGTGCATTTTCCTTTTAATTGTTTAAACCACTTGAAACATCCACCTTTCCTGTTCAGCGGGATTCAGTCGACATCATATTAACCAGTTTTGTGTGTAAATCGTTTTTAAAAGACAGGTAATCTATATATCAAGCAATATATCATAATATACAACCAAAACATCCAAAATGTTGATTGTTGATCTTGAACAGTAAGATGTCCCTGGTCGTAAAGTAAGTGATGATCTCTCAACCAATAAGCGACGTTGTTACAACGGGGCTAGGAGACAGAAGCAGACGTGAAGTCTCAGGTTGATGGAGTAGCGACATGAATAACCACAATCATAACAATCATTTCAACCACTATAACAATCATTCTAAGGGTAAACCTGAGGTAAGGCATCGTTTGATTGTTGTTTCACAACCCAGTCTGCTGGCGTTCGTATTATTTGCTGTCCATTTCCGTCTACTCTTAGTCTAAGATAGATCTAAGATATCGCTCTTGCTCTGACTGTAAAAAATAAGTAAATAAAATAACACTAAATAAAATATGACATACAATTCTGCAATTAAAAATAAAAAGAATAACAGAGGAATAGACAGCAGTGTTGAACTAGAAGAGTTTGAAGAAAAGATAGACATGTATACCCATTATTAAATGCTCCAACAAGAACATGCTAGATAGATAACAAATGAACTTACTTACTTAAATTACTTAAAATCTCTCGATTAAAAAAAAAAAATCTTCGGTTTTTATAACTTGCTTGGTCGTATTTTGCCTCGAAAGAAGACATCAGTGATGCGATGTATGCCAAGAGCATACAAATTGTACTTACAGAAGAATAAGGAATATGAACTACAAAAAATGCCACTCATGGATATATTTGACCTACCAGTCAGTAGGTAGGTACCACCATCTTCCTATGACAGTGGAAAACATATGAAAGATGCTTTAAATAGCTCCGGTGAAGGGATTAACAACTTTCTCCTTAATCCCTTATATCCACATGAGGAATACTGCTGCGCAAGATTCGGCAGCGGATCGTGTCGCGTTAGTTACTTACGGGGTATATCGGAGGTTTAGATGGGAGGTAAAATATTATTTATTAAAGGCAATTAGTTAAGCCGTAATCCAGTATACTCTCATGAGTAACGTGACATGCGCAAGAATCGGTGGCGGTTCTCGCCGCGCTGGTAACTTACTGGGATATGTGAGCCGGTCGCTCAGAAAGCAATGGCAAACTACTGAGCGTAATCTTGCCAAGAAATCAACAATCAGCTGAAAGATGCTGATGTTGACAGTGATATCCTGTAAAGAATAGGCAAAAAAAAAAAAAAAAAAAAAAAATTAGTTAAGGGGTGGAAAAATACTCATATGAATGAAAATAAGCATTTTACAGTAGCACGTTGGGCAGTATTTAAACATCTAACATTATGAAATAGCAAAGCATAAGTTGAAATCCATTATAGGAACTAACAACATTTACTGTATATAATAATTATATCTCAGGAGGGTTGAACAGGATATTAATGGCAGATTTCTACTACCACTACTACTACTGTTATTTTCTTGCTGATGGCAGTGCTAATCATGTAGGTTAGCAGAGCAATATGGAAAAAAAATAAGGGGGGGGGGGCGTTTTGAATGTCAAGAGTATGTCAAGCTTCATTACACTGGGTATTTTGTCTATCTAGCACAGTCTCTGTCCACAGGAGTAGCTAACTGCCTGCCGAAATGTTAGTTAGTTAGTCGACAGATCATTCTCACTGCACATTGAACCATTAGTCTATAAGTGCTTGGATGCCCTCACGACACTAGTTCTGTGTTGGCTTATTAATCTTCTTTGGCTTCCTCCATAGTGTTCTTGTCTAGCCACACCTCTGTTTATTTGCTGATCTCGCAGTCTGACCATGGTTGTAGATTCACAGTCATCACTTGGTTCTCACAAAAGTCTTACTTCTCGTAGAGTATTCAGTATATCAGCCTGATCCATGGCTCATCTGTCCTCCACAGTAGCCTTACCCACTGTCAGCTTACTAATTTCCTTCTACACCCGCATGCCCAAGCACAAAAATAAAACTAATCTTTGCCAGCCGTGACCGCACCAGAGACACCAACCACTGTCTTTAGATCCAACCCATCTCTACTTCCTGAGTATACTCATTGAGTCATTAAGGAAGCATGTCCGAGTGAAGGTCTGCTGAAATGTGTCGCACAGAATGCAAACGCCATAGTTCCGGTGACAACGTCTAGGGCTCTCAGGAAAAATTACACTTGTGAACCAAATTTCCAAAAATAAACCTATGAACTTCTGAGGACAAGGTAGACAGCTTATCCACTTCACCACAGAGACCCCCACCCTTCCTCTCCAGATGTAACAATAACAATATTTGTAACACTTATAGTAATCTTTCTAATGGTAGATTTGAGGTGAATGGTTATTTGGTTTCTGTTTCTTACCTAATTGTTTTGGTGGTTGTATTCCATGCGTTTTGTATTTCTTTTGCTTTTTGAGGGGTTTCTGGGTAGTATCTGACACATTATTTGAGTAATCTCTAGTTAGTTAGTTAATTAATTGCGGTTCCAACTTCGCGACATAATGCTCCGTTCCAGTACGAGTGAATATCACATAAACTGCTCCTCACTGCACCAAGTGATAAGTGGAACAGACAGGAGTCTCATAAAGCCAACAGCCTGCACAGGTACACTGTGCATAATGCTACCGCCAGAATGCCAATGCAATTCATCCACAAAAAAAATACAGTTCATCGTTGATGGAAGCAGCTGTCACTAGAATGACTTCATTGCCCCAGGTTCTATCCCTTATGGCTGGGTCTCTTTCCGCAGGGCATCCCGCTGAAAGTGCCACACAAAGAATGAACTCTGTAGTTCCAGCAACGACCCCCAGGAGCCCACGGGGGGGGGGGGGGGGGGAAAATGCACGTGTGAACTGAAAAGGCAATCCAGTCAAATCAACGACAGGCCAGCCGCCATCATTCCAAACATGTAGTTCATGCTACAAACAACTGTGGACAGATGTGAAAGATTCCACACAAAATTCACAGCTCACAGTGTCATGCCACACACTCAACTCAGTAGCAGGGCAATGGAACCATGTGCTACCAGTCCAACATGAGGAAAATGGGAATGCACAAGCATAAACACTCCAGAGGCCTTAACCGTTCAAATGCCTATCCGCCATGTTGGGGACCAGCTTGAGTAATCTCTGTTTTGTAAGAAACATAAGATTAGAAATTGTAATAAAGGTCCAATTTGGCAAGTCTCAAAGCATAGAAAAAAAAAGTGTCAGTCCTTGCCACTTGACCAAAAACAAGCATCTGTGTGCTACTTGTTTTAACCTGGGGTTTCCCAAGTTCGCCTAATGATTTTGTATGACTCATTCACAAAGACAGTCAGGAGAAACTTGGAGCAGTTATTTGTGAACATCAGGGATTGTTTAGGGACAGTTTTGCTATATCACTATCCAGTTTTGCTATATGACTATCCAGTTTTGCTTTATCACTATCCAGTTTTGCTATATCACTATCTAGTTTTGCTACATCACTATCCAGTTTTGTTATATCACTATCCAGTTTTGCTATATCATTATCCAGTTTTGCTATATCACTATCCAGTTTTGTTATATCACTATCCAGTTTTGTTATATCACTATCCAGTTTTGCTATATCACTATCAAGTTTTGCTATATCAATATCCAGTTTTGCTATATCACTATCCAGTTTTGCTATATCAATATCCAGTTTTGCTATATCACTATCCAGTTGTTATATCACTATCTAGTTTTGTTATATATTACTATCCAGTTTTGTTACAACACTGTCCAGTTGTGTTATACCACTATCCAGGTTTGTTTTACTATATATATATATATATATATATATATATATATATATATATATATATATATATATATATATATATATATATATATACGGGAGTCTCCATGGTGAAGTGGTCAAGCTGTCTGCCTCATGTCCTGAAGGTTGTGGGTTCGATTCCCGGCTACATCTTTCGATTCATGGGTGCATTTTACTCAGAGGCTCCTGGGGGTTGTCGCTGGAGCTACAGAGTTTGTGTTTTGTATGATGCTTTCTGCAGGCCATCCTGCTAAAAGAGACTGAGTCATATGGGATAAAACCTGGGGCAATGAAGTCGATCCTCTCAACTTTTAAGACTTTTTAAGTTTTATTATATACATTTGATAATTTTATAGATGTTAAGCAGTTAACTTTAATTATGCTAATGATTAAAAAACTCATTGTCCATTCTGTATATTGTATGTGGATCTGCAACATTTAGTAGAAGTGGTTATTGTATACAGTGAACAAGTAGGGTTAGAATTCTAAGAAAACAGAGATTATGGTAATCTCCAAGAAGAAAGAAATATCACAATTTAACATTTATGTGAAACTACCATCTTGGAAAGTCATAACCTCTGATTGAAGGTGACATGAAGAAATTAGAACAAGAACTCCTGTGGCAAAGGTTGCCTTTTGCAATATGGACAACATAGTGACCAATAAAAAAACTGTCAATTGCAGTGAGAGAAAAAGTGTTGAAGTGATAAATAGATCCTATACTGTTATATGAATGGGAAACTTAGTGACAACTGACAAGACCAAAGGGAATTAGAGCAAAGGGAAGGCAAAGAAATAAACATCTGGATGACTTGGCCAAATGACATAAGCAAGACATAAACACAGAGTTAATCTAAGATTCTGGTGATCATATGAGATGGCGAACCATGACATGCGTACCTTAATGCAAGTCTCTAAAACCAGTTTTGATCTCTAAAACCAGTTTTGAGTTGTCATTTTCCCAGTGTGTCATTTTTAAAGAAACAAAGCTCTGATATTGCCGTGACATGATGACCTCAATTTGTGGGGTTCAGTGTAGGTTGTATCAGTATAAAAGAAAATGAAATCCTCGTTAATTCACTTTAACGCAAGCCTATTGTTATTATAGAGTGGGTCCTGAGTCTAATTATCTATCTGCATATATGTTTGCAACAAGTAGGTACAAGTAATTGCAGTAATCTTTAAATGTCAGTATGTCTAAGTGGTGCAGCTGTGTTTGTGTCCAGGTAGTTTTCAGCTACATGTATACACATGGACATGTCAGAACAGACTTGGAATTAACTGAGTGTTTTTCTCTTTAAACTTGAAAGTTTAGTTATAGGTGACAATTTAATTAGAAAAGAGAAAGGTGAAGACAAAGAAATACAAACCTGGATGGTGTGGCCACATAGCATAATTGAAAAAAAGAATAGACCTGATCCGAGACTGGTGATCATGGGAGATAGCAAACCATGATCCGCATGCTCATCAGAATCATCATAATCTTCAAAAGCTGGCGTAGGCAGTCATGACTCTCCACAGATCTTGGTCTTTGGTTTTCTGAATCATTTCTGCTGATGATATTCATCCATGCCACTGTCTCAGTCCATCCAGCATCATTTCTTTAGGTCTGCCTCTGCCTCTCTTCCATTGGTGTTTCCAGTTGTCACGATGTTCTCCAATGCCTCTCTTCTCATCACATGACCAAAGAAAGCAGTTTGTCTCTTTCTTATTGTTGTATATACTGTTCTAGTTTCATTAGCCTCTTTCAGGCAGTCATTGTTAGTTATTTTGGCAGTCCAAGGAATTTGCAACATTTGTCTCAGGAACCACATCAGAATGGCATATGAACTTTCTCTGTCCCTTTTGTAATAATGTTGAGGGGTCTCCAAGACGATGCGGTAGAGCTGTTGCCTGCTATCTGATTGTTTTTATTGTTCTGGATGTTTAAGCCATCCCCATCTGTACATTTGCAGTGATTAACATATTTGTTTTAGATGGATAGGACATCTTAGGAGGATGGATGATGGTAGAATACCAAAGGACATCTTTTTTGGTGAATTACAGATGGGTAAGAGATCTCAGGGTCGGCCTCTACTACGATACAAAGATGTGTGTAAGCGGGACATGATTGATACAGGCATTGATAATGCACATTGGGAGCAAGTCGCCGCTGAACGTGTTGCATGGAGGGCAAACATCAGAAATGGAATAAAGACAAAGGAGAAAATTATTGCAGATAAGTCGCACACCGAGCGTTTGAGACGTAAGATGGTGCATGATGGTGGAAATGACCATGTGTTCACATGCACCCACTGTGAACGGACATTTACAGCGCAAATTGGCCTTATCAGTCACATTCGCTACCGCCATAGGTAAAAGTTATTATGCCTTTTTAAAGCACAAACTATTGTCTGTCAAGACGGCAAGGTGCCAATGAAATAAAGTCGAAATCACAAATTAACAATACTTTAAGTTTAAAAATAAAGTAACAGTTTGGAATATAACCTTTATTTGGCATTGAGTCCTAACCTTTCTCATGAAACTTATCTTTATGCTATTGTTCACAATATTTCTCTGTATTAAAATTGTTGCTTAAATTGTTTGAAAGTTTATATATAAATGTTGTATCTTTTTCACTTTTGTATTTGTTTTGGATACTCTGAATGTGAACATGAACGGCGACCTAAGTAAGTGACAATGTGATTTCAGTTTACACATCTCTTTATATGTCATCTGTTCGTCTTTCATCTTTTATACCCTAATGGGGCATTGGTCCCACCCACCCACTCCAAGCCATCGTTTTCTTATCTGTCCCATGCAGCTCTGTTCATGACCTCTCCATTTTATTCATTTCTGTCTCCACTTCTCTTCTCCATGTTGTTTTAGATCATATTTCTGTTTACTTGTGTATTCCAGACAAATGCCTTTGTAGTTATACTATTCTCAGGTTGTCTCAGTGTATGCCATGCTCAGCACCAGTGACTTTCCTTCACATCCTGATTCGCTGCTATTTGTCTGGTTCTCTCAATGAGTTCCACATTTCTGCCCGTGTGTTACTGGGACACTTAAGGGGGGAAGCAAAGAATAGTTACACACAGTGACCTGTTATACCCATCGTAAGAGGTAACGAAGAAGTGTTGGGCATGGGGCTGTCTTTCCCATTCCATAGAAGATCTGTAGCTACAAAATCAGTTGATACAACCATCAATCTTTATTGATGACGCCGAACTAGAGATGGTAGACCATATTACATATCTAGGATCAGTGGTAAATAGCAAATTATCCTGAGATCAGGAAATCAACATCCAGATTGGTAAGGCAGCAACAATAATCAACAGGTTAAGAAAAAGAGTGTGGGAGAACAGGAAGCTTACTGCCAAAACAAAAGTCCTTGTCTATCAAGCCTGTGTCCTTAGTACTCGTCTTTATGGCAGTGAACCTGGACAACTTACTCACACCAAGAGAAATGTTTAAACAGCTTTCATATGCGTTGTCTGCGAAGAATTCTTGGTATTAAGTGGCAAGACAAAATCACAAATACTGAAGTATTGGAAAGATCAGGTTGTGTGACAGTTTATTCCATGCTCAGTCTTCCTAGACTTAGATGGATAGGACATATTAGGATGGTTGGATGATGGTAGAATACCAAAGGATATCTTTTTTGGTGAATTACAGATGGGTAAGAGATCTCAGGGTCGGCCTCTACTACGATACAAAGATGTGTGTAAGCGGGACATGATTGATACAGGCATTGATAATGCACATTGGGAGCAAGTCGCCGCTGAACGTGTTGCATGGAGGGCAAACATCAGAAATGGAATAAAGACAAAGGAGAAAATTATTGCAGATAAGTCACACACTGAGCGTGTGAGACGTATGATGGTGGAAATGACCACGTGTTCACATGCACCCACTGTGAACGGACATTTACAGCGCAAATTGGCCTTATCAGTCACATTCGCTACCGCATAGGTAAAAGTTATTATGCCTTTTTAAAGGACAAACTGTCGTCTGTCAAGACGACAACGGTGGCAATGTGAAAAAAAAATGTTGATACACTAATATCCAATTACTGACCATGTGAGGGACGCAAAGGTGTTTCCAAGGTACCAGGGCCGGGTTATATACTGGCCAAGACCTATTGACGCGTCCTCGTCGAGCGTCCTGGGCAACAGGTCCCTTCGGGGTCCTGGCTAAAGTCAGTAGGATCGCAGACTCCTCCGAAGTCGGAGAGTGTCTGCCTGTATGGCGAGGAACCACCAGTCTGCACACCAATAAGCCAGACATGGGACAACGGATACTCACGCAAACCTCAGGTCCTGTATGACATCACATTGATGTTGGACAACAGGATGCCTTCATCCGACATACAGGACTTCACGTTGGAGCTCAAGCCAACGAACACAAACAACAAACAACAACTGACCATGTAATGTAAACAAATATAATTAAAGAGGGCAGCACAGAATCAACACTAATTAGAAGAGCAGTGCATCATGGATGTTTGTTGTCCCATGGACTTTGTAATGAATATTTGGAAACGATGATGACAAAAGCAATTGAAGGATGCAAATTGAAAGTTAAATTAAATAGAATGAATTAGTACAATAACGTTTGCAGATAACCAACTGATGTTTTCCCCACAGGTCTTAGGATTAGGTCTATTTAAGAGAAACAGAACAGTCACTTCAGAAATTATTACATAAAATAAATAAAACAGCAAGAAGATTCTGAATCAGTAATCAGGTGCCATCTCCACAATGAAGGTTGACAGCTGTGGATCTCCAACGCTAACTCTTGCTTTGATTGTACATTCTGTCAGGTGGCTGTTCGTCCATCTGTTGATGTTATCTTCTCACTTGCATGATTGTCTACCTCATGCTCGCTTGCCTTCAACCTTACCGTCTCGTATGGTTTTTATAATGTGTTATGTCTTTTAATGGGGCTGAAATATTTTGTTTGCCTCGTTTTTATTTCTTTGCTCAACTCTCTTTTCATTCTAAGTTAACATAAATGACCAGAAGATGGCATCTGTAGTGATAACTAGGACCTCTCAAATACTCCATACTAGAGCTGCGGTAGTGGAGTGGATAGCATGCTGGCTCAGTGTTCATGTTTTTAAATCCAGAAAGAGGTGGGGATTTTTAAAAATACACTTGTCTGACCAGGTTGACCCTACCTACAATAAATAACTCAAGTCAAGGACCATTTTACACCTTAAAGTGTACTGGTCATTTGGTGCTAGACCCATATTTGTATAGACCAAAGGTCACTTGGTGGGTGATGCGGTCAGTATCACACTGGCTGGGTGATGAGGTCAGTATCAGACTGGCTGGGTGATGAGGTCAGTATCACACTGGCTGGGTGATGTCAGTATCAGACTGGCTGGGTGATAAGGTCAGTATCACACTGGCTGGGTGATGAGGTCAGTATCACACTGGCTGGGTGATGAGGTCAATATCACACTGGCTGGGTGATGAGGTCAATATCACACTGGCTGGGTGATGAGGTCAGTATCACACTGGCTGGCTGATGAGGTCAATATCAGACTGGCTGGGTGATGAGGTCAGTATCAGACTGACTGGGTGATGAGGTCAGTATCAGACTGGCTGGGTGATGAGGTCAATATCAGACTGGCTGGGTGATGAGGTCAGTATCACACTGGCTGGGTGATGAGGTCAATATCAGACTGGCTGGGTGATGAGGTCAATATCACACTGGCTGGGTGATGAGGTCAATATCAGACTGGCTGGGTGATGAGGTCAGTATCACACTGGCTGGGTGATGAGGTCAGTATCACACTGGCTGGGTGATGAGGTCAATATCAGACTGGCTGGGTGATGAGGTCAATATCAGACTGGCTGGGTGATGAGGTCAGTATCACACTGGCTGGGTGATGAGGTCAGTATCACACTGGCTGGGTGATGAGGTCAGTATCAGACTGGCTGGGTGATGAGGTCAATATCAGACTGGCTGGGTGATGAGGTCAGTATCAGACTGGCTGGCTGATGAGGTCAGTATCAGACTAGCTGCTTTTACTTCCCGTCACATTTCCTAGTAGCCATTTGAGGCTGGGTTGATTTGAGAGCCCAAGTTAATTAACAAAATCCAAATTCATTCGGGTGTGGATCAAACCCATGTCCCCCGGGCTGGCAGGCAAGCATCTAGTCACTATGCTACCATGGCACCTCAGCCTACATTGGGCACCAGGACAAGTTGTGGGAAGTCAAGTCAGCCAGCATGATACACACTGCACCACCCGCCAGATGCTGATTGGTCGATACAAATTTAAGGCTAGCAATATGTATCCAATATTTATCAAATCGTGGAAAAAGGTTGCTTGTTTTTTTTTTTTTTTTTTTTTACATACATTGTATAGAGACTGGAAAGATCAGGGGGAAGAGAGGCAGAGGCCAACCAAGAGAAATGATGCTGGATGGACTGAGATGTGGCATGGAGGAATATCATCAGTGTCAAGAGCCAACTAGTGTGACTAAAGCTCACACTCTCTGAAAGGGCAGATTGCCTTGTATGAGAGGCATGTTTTCGAGTGGGTGTCTTCTAAACCGGTCTCTCAGAGGATGACTGTGGTCAAAGTTAGACAGGATCAGACGCGACGTAGCAATGGCACCATTTATAGTGCTGCCACTTGTTGGTTGACAATTGTAGATATGTCAGTTAGCCAGTGTTTTATATTGACAGTATTTTAGTCAGAGTAAAAGTGATTGTTATCTGAGAACGGATGTGAAATATTGTAAACGTGTCAGTGCGACAATACAGGACTTGAAACTGTTAGACGTTTTTGGTTCAGTGCTTGTAGTTAGTGTTGCCATGGGTCGGTGAGTCACAATAATGGGTCACAATGAGTTAGCTATGGTTAGCACCACTGTAAGATGTCAGCAGTAACACTTTGACATTGGAAGTGTTATGGCCCGTTATATGGGTGTAGGCATGATATAGTGTTGACACAGTGTTTCTTCAAGTTTAATTAGTCTAGTATAACATGTTGTTGAGTGAACTGAGTTATAAGTGACTGTTTATAATGTTATATTTTGACTCTAACATTCTTCCATCGTATACATGACGAATCACAGAGTGACACACTAACCACAAGTACTGAACCACAGCTGTGGGCGATTTGGCAGCAGACTGCCTAAATTTGGCTTTTTATGAAATGGCATGGGTGCCGGTTGTTCAGAAAGCAATGGCAAACGACTGAATGTGAACTTGCCAAGACATCACGAAAAGCCAAAAAATGCTGAGGTTGATTGCAACGTCCAGTACAGGATATGCAAGTATTTTTTGTTTAGATCTCTTTCACCTAACACCTCACCATCAGTGCCCAGGAGGGTTTAAGAGCCAGCGCTTTTATCCGCTTGACCATGCTGACCTCTCTGCAAAGATTACCTTTGTTTGTTTTATCTGTGTTCACCAAGATTACCTTTGTTTGTTTTATCTGTGTTCACCAAGATTACCTTTGTTTGTTTTATCTGTGTTCACCAAGATTACCTTTGTTTGTTTTATCTGTGTTCACCAAGATTACCTTTGTTTGTTTTATCTGTGTTCACCAAGATTACCTATGTTTGTTTTATCTGTGTTCACCAAGATTACCTTTGTTTGTTTTATCTGTGTTCACCAAGATTACCTTTGTTTGTTTTATCTGTGTTCACCAAGATTACCTTTGTTTGTTTTATCTGTGTTCACCAACTTACTCTGTGCATCCCTAAACCACATACAGCAAGCCACCTCCACCATGTCATGAGAATTACATTGGGCTGCCAACAGGAGACAACTCAGCATACTTTTTGTGTGTGCACTCACTCGCTTTGAACTCAAGGGTAGTCAATACAAGCTACTTCTAGTAGCATTGGACTGAATTTTGTGCATGGATTATCTTTCCCTATTACCAGTGTCCCTCACCATAAGACAAGCCCACTCCGACTTCAGAGGTATTTGTAATTTACATCCCCAAATCAAGGACGAGAATTCATCATTTTAGTCCAACTGAAAGGTGTAGGGCTTGAACCCCCTACCTCAGCATCAGCACATCTGATGTTTAAGAACGAGCAATCTTATCCATTGGGCCATGCTGACCTGCAACTCAACATATAACAACATTAATAACATATATTATTTCCTTATGTTTATCAGCTTTCATGCTGTGTTTTAGGAAAAGGCCAGAAGAAAACGCCGGAGCAACTCCAGAAATGGA
>JACEFZ010003260.1:112500-190000 GCA_014155875.1 Cepaea nemoralis
AAGTTGTATTATCCATTGTCACTTGATAGACCAGAAATGTTGATTATAATATAAATGTAATGGTTATAAAGCCTGGCAACCAACCATGAACTGACAGCAGATATGTATGGCTTGCCACGCTGTTTCTTGATACACAGATGACAGAGAGATCAGAAAACCAGGCCAACCAAGCAGTTTTGTGTGCATGGCTCCAATTTCCCCAAAAATTGTACTTGCGTTCACATGCAAAAGCAAACGAAAAAATAAACAGCAGTTACGTGTTTGTAATTATTTTCTGGCACGTATTGTTCAAGGAGGAGTTGATGATACTTGTTGTGAATGCATATGGATTTATCTCATAGCCCAAAGGTTATGGTTAGAGGGCTATGATCAGTGATTCCCAAATTGTTGTCTGGTCACATTTTTGGAATGAATATAGTTTATTATTTGTAATAAGTAGCTAAGAAGCAAAGATGTAACTACTAGCAGAGGGCACTGATTGGCTTAGAGGTTTGACAGTTGCCTTGAACTTGAGCAGAACTGGTGCAGTTCAAAGTGTCAATGGTATGGGGATTTCAAGATAAGAAACGGGTTTGTACTGATCCCTGATCCTGGGGTAGTGGATCAGACATCTATACTTATCAGACAAAGCAAAGCCCCCCCCCCCCCCCCCCCCCCCCCCCCCCCCCCCCCCCCCCCCCCCCCCCCCCCCCCCCCCCCCCCCCCCCCCCCCCCCCCCCCCCCCCCCCCCCACAAATAACTGTGTTCACATTCGTTTCAAATTCCTTGTCTTGTGGGAATTTAAAAACAAGCAGGTGAAATAGATTGCTACTGCCTCCTCCTCCTCCTCTTCCTCCTCCTCCTCCTCCTCCCTCCTCCTCCTCCGCCTCCGCCTCCTCCTCCTCCTCCTCCTCCTCCTCCTCCTCCTCCTCCTTTTATCACAGTGAAAAAAGGGGGAATCTATGGGAGGGGCCTGGAGCAATTTGTGTACAATGAGAGGCTGACCAAACTGCTATTAGAGCTGTATTTGTACTTTTATGATTCAGCTCTATATAATATGACCCTCTTTGAATGGTTTGATGACTACCACTAAAACTCTGAAACTACTGAGTTTGAATGTAGTTGTGTACAGTGTTTACAGAGGAACCTGATGGTGTCATATCCATCTCTGATCTCTTGTGGATTCTACACCTAGTCTTCTCAGACAAGGATGGAAATATAGGCATGCACATCACTCACATTAACAGTTGCTCACCTCTTAACCATTAGATCTCTGAAACTACTGAGTTTGAATGTAAAAGTGTTTACAGAGGAACCTGATGGTGTCATACCCATTTCTGATCTCTTGTGGATTCTACACCTAGTCTTCTCAGACAAGGATGGAAATATAGGTGTGCAAATCACTCACCTGAACAGTTGCTGTTTGAAATCAAGCAGAATTGACCAAAATGGTGGCTTTCCTGGAAACATGTTTTAAATATTGAAAAAAAGAAACCTGCAACAGAATATATGTAATATAATGAACGAACGAACAAACTTTATTTGAAAAGGGTAACAAATTGGGCACGCAGGCCCATCTTACATTCGGTCCTTTCAATCACTCATCTTTCATTCATCAAATGTGCATGTTACATTTACATAGGGAAAAAAAACATTGTCAAATAGATTTTGTAAGCATAAACAATGCATATTACGCATGATGCATTCACATGGGAAAAAAAATTGTCAAATGAAAGTTGTAAACATAAACAGTGCATATTGCAATGTTGTGAGACACATCTCCCATCCACCCTCACATCCCGCAGCCACCCACACATCCCGCAGCCACCCTCACATCCTCCACCCACCACACCTCCCCCACCCACCTATACATACCTCCACGCACTCACACATATATGTGCCTGTAGAGGGTTGGACTCTGTCAGGTGTTGAAGTTACTTACAGTACTAATAAAGATGGTGAGCCACTTGTCATGTAAGTTACGGGAGGAAGAGTGAAGAAAGAAAATAAATAGGAAAATATTTTTTTTTGGTACATATCTTTGATGCTTGTTGAATAATTCTGCTCATTAAATATTTCTGCTTATTGAATTTTTCTTCCAAATTTGCCCTCTTGCACTGGCATTTTGGGAATCACTGGGCTGAAGAATTCAGTTTTTGTTAAATTCTGCAGTTGAAATATATAACTTGTGAATTTGTGAGGACTAAAAATGAATGATAAAATGTATTTGATAAATGTACAGTAATGTAGTGATTTATGTACTTGCTTACCGTCATAGTGGTCGATGGTTCAAGCTCCAGTAATGGCAGGATTGAGCTTGTTATCGACCAGTCAGGATATAAGGTTTATCCAGATACCAGAGATCTTCCAAGGAAGGATATAATGATGGACCAGTGCAGCAAGGTTAGAGATCAGAGTGGAGCTTCACAGCCGGATGGAGAAGCAAGATCATTGCAGAGAAGTAGAGCATCTTCAGACACAACATCCAGCATGAGAATGGAGGTAGAGGTAGTCACTGCAGCTCTGAGATGATTGTCTGAGAGTCCTTTCATTAAAGCACTCATCATAACTGCCTCTCAGTCAGTGGTCTGGAAGGTTCTGTTTGGATATTTCTGGCATGTATGGTTCACACACACACGATTATTGTACCCACAAGAGCAGAAGTGGTTCTACTGTCCAGGTCATGCCAATGGACATGAACATGAAAGGGTCGGTTGGCTGGTCTCCATTGGGAACACCAGGAGTGAGCAAGGGAGATGTGATACGGTCTATACATGTTTGCCTTTTGCATGAGGAAACACAAATCAATGACAACATTCTGCTACAACTATGGAATCTGGAATTCAATTTGGCACTCATTCATTCAGTAGCATGTCCTTTGCAGAACCTCGCTCCCATAACAACCTTCAGGAAAACCTCTCGATCATAAGCAAGATGTCCCGCGTCTGATACACCCATCCCAGGCGGTGATACACCCATCTGGAGATCATCCGCCACATCCTGCACCCATCTTCTCTTTGGCCTTCCTCTTCCTCTCTTCCCAGGCATATACCCTTCCATTATTGTTCTCTCCAAACTTTTGTGACGTTTCAAGTGACCAAAATATTTCAATTTTCTTTGTTTTATCGTCTTTAATAGCCAACCTTCTTCAATATTCAACTCTTGAAGTATGGATGCATTTGTTCTTTTCTTTACCCAAGATATTCTTAGAACTCGTCTATAACATTTATATTCAAAGGCATTTATGCGCTTTAAAGCTTGTTTAGTAAGTGTCCATGTCTCACAGGCGTATGTTGCAATGGGAAAGATGCATGCTCTTAAAAATCTAATTTTTGTAGTTCTGTCTGTCCCACTCCATAATTTATTCAGTTGTTTTAGTCTTTGAAGAGCAATTGATAGTCGCCGTTTAATTTCTTTCATTGTGTCACCGTTGTTGGTAATCAATGACCCAAGATATTCAAAATTTTCTACCACCTCCAATTTTTCCCCATTAATGTATAATTCTTTCTCCATAGTAGTTTTATCTGTATGCATTATCTTTGTTTTTGCTATGTTAAGTTATAAGTTAATTTGGCACTAGCAGGAAGAATTATGATAAAATATGAAGCAGAGGCATGCAGAACCACCTGGCCATGGGATCAATAAGCACCCATACATTTTTTATACCTTGTGAGTGGGATGTGACGCACGCAGGCATATCTCCAGTGCTGTGAATTCAGTATTGGGTCACAGCATGTCAGTATCTGGTATTACCCCAGTCTATACGTGAATTCAGTATTGGGTCACAGCATGTCAGTATCTGGTATTACCCCAGTCTATACATTGTAAGAACAATGGTGACAGCAGGATATGGTTGGGCAACACAGAATCACAATGAGGGCTGTTAAGATCGTGCCAAGACAAAAACAAGCACAAATATTGTTACAACAGTGTTGCAGGTTAATTCATGCCCTCTCTCAATACAAGAAACAACTTTACTGTTAACTGTACTTAGAACTGTTCTCCTTTTCTTAGTTGCTTCTCTTCTACTGCAGGTTGTAGATGGAAAACCAAGTGTGTGGTTATAAATATTGTGGTATACATATACTATCTTTATTGGCCTCAGTATACCTCTTTATTCATAGCATGTAGAGGAGAGTAAAACCATGAAATGGTACCTCCTGAAAAGAAATGTAAACAATATAAAAAACACAAAGTTATGCACCTTTACAGTACACAATTACGGAAAACACAGGGCGTTGCTGTGACTAGTCTTCATCAGCAAACAAATACATACACAAAACACAACATATAAACATATGGAGGACACTACAGTGACTACATTTAGGCATAAGAACAGGATGAGAAGAATGGAAAGATGAAAAAATGACAATGAAAAGAAATTACAAAAATGAAAAAAACAATGTACTACTTATCTTAGAATCCCAGGTGGTGATACTGAAAAGAATGGTAGTACAGTAGTCATTGTATGTACAGTAGTCATTGTATGTACAGTAGTCATTGTATGTACAGTAGTCATTGTATGTACAGTAGTCATTGTATGTACAGTAGTTATTGTATGTACAGTAGTCGTATGTACAGTAGTCATTGTATGTACAGTAGTCATTGTATGTACAGTAGTCATTGTATGTACAGTAGTCATTGTATGTACAGTAGTTATTGTAAGTACAGTAGTCATTGTATGCACAGTAGTCATTGTATGTACAGTAGTCATTGTATGTACAGTAGTCATTGTATGTACAGTAGTTATTGTAAGTACAGTAGTCATTGTATGCACAGTAGTCATTGTATGTACAGTAGTCATTGTATGTACAGTAGTCATTGTATGTACAGTAGTCATTGTAAGTACAGTAGTCATTGTATGTACAGTAGTCATTGTATGCACAGTAGTCATTGTATGTACAGTAGTCATTGTATGTACAGTAGTCATTGTATGTACAGTAGTCATTGTAAGTACAGTACTAATCGTAAGTACAGTAGTCATCCTAAGTACAGTAGTCATCATAAGTACATTAGGCATGGTAAGCACAGTAGCCATGGTAAGCACAGTAGTCATGGTAAGTACAGTAGTCATGGTAAGTACAGTAGTCATGGTAAGTACAGTTCAATGGAGAAGTAAATGTGGCCATCGCGTTACTGGCCATATTGCTGTGACATGTTACTGGCCATATTGCTGTGACATGTTACTGGCCATATTGCTGTGACATGTTACTGGCCATATTGCTGTGACATGTTACTGGCCATATTTTGCTGTGACATGTTACTGGCCATATTTTGCTGTGACATGTTACTGGCCATATTTTGCTGTGACATGTTACTGGCCATATTGCTGTGACATGTTACTGACCATATTGCTGTGGTATTTTACTGACCATATTGCTTTGGCATATTACTGATAATGGTCAAAATCAAAGGCAAACCAATAGATATAAATATTATACAAGTATATGCACCACCAACTAGCAGTAGTGATGAAGAAATACAACACTTTTATGATGAAGTAGAAATGGCGATAGCTCAAATTGGATCACAAGAAATAACAATAATACTGGGAGATTTTATTGCAAAAGTAGGAAAGGGAAAAATAGAGGAAATAGTGGGGCATTATGATTTAGGTGCAACAAATGAAAGAGGAGAGAAACTAATAGAATGGGCAAATATCGATGATATGATAATTGGAAATGCATGGTTTAAACACCATAAAAGACTACTATACACATGGAAAAGCCCTAATATGAAAATACACAACCAAATTGACTACATACTTATTAATAAAAGATTTAGAAATGCGTTAATTAATGTAAAGACAATGACTGGTGCGGACTGTAATAGTGATCATGTACCACCATGTGGACAAATAAAAGTAAGATTAAGGAGAAGGAAAAAAATGGTTAAGAACTTGAGACTTAATAAAGAGGTTCTGAAAGTAGATATAGAAATTCAAGAACAATGCAAAGTGGCTGTGAAAAATAGGTACTTTGCAATAGCTAAAATACAGAGTATAAATGAATAAAGGGAAATGTTAAGGGACTCCATTCATCAAACTAGAAAAGAAATATTACCGGAGAGAAGCCAAAAAGCTAAGAAAAAATTGATGAATTAAGAAATCTTAATGCTGATGGACAAAAAGAAACAGAATAAAAATGACAAACAAGAATATGCTAAGATAAATAAAGAAATAAAAGATAAATGTGGGAAGGCAAAAGAAAGTTGGTTAAACGAGCAATGCAAACAAATTTAATTAAATTCCATTAAAGATCTAAAAAAATATGCACAGACAAATCAATGAGCTCACAGGAGGAAAAATAAGAAAAAACACAGGGTGTTTAAAATAAAAAACAGGAAAGATATTGGAGGAAGATGCTATAATAAAGAGGTAGAATGAGTATATAAGAGACTTATATGATGGAGAAAGGGCAGAATTAACAGAAGAAAATAATTTAGAAGGTCCACCTATTCTAAAAGAAGTCGCTGACTCTATGAAACATATGAAGAAAGAAAAAACAGCTGGGCCAGATGAAATGATAATAGAAGAATTAAAAGTATTGGGAGAATTTGGAGTAGATATATTAACCAAAATGTTGGATTATATTTACAGCAATGGATATTTACCAAGCGATATGCTGAAATCTGTATTTATAGCTATACCAAAAAGACCAGGTGCAATTAAATGCAAAGATTTTCATACAGTTAACCTCATAAACGATATCACTAAGCTTCTACTCAGAATTATAATGAGAAGAACAAGAAAGAAAATAAAAATGGAAAATAGTGAAGAAAAGTATGGTTTTGTGGAAGGAAAGGGTACAGACATTGCAATATATATATATATATATATATATATATGAGCTATCATATCACTGACCCATAGCAGGAAATGGCTAAAGGACCATTTTTTAAATTGTTTTTGTTATTTTATCACACAATTTATCTGAACATCACAATTGTCAGATGATCCATGGAAATAGCATGTGGGATACACTACAGCCAAGATATTGACACCATGACACAAGGAAACATCTTCAGCTAGTTCTTTGACCACACATCACGTAGATTCCATATGACACTGAAACAACAGATGGCTGAGTTAGCCATGTATTCAGTGGACTAGTGACATCTGTCTAGCACTCTTGCTGCTACACAGAGAAGTACCTTTTCCCTATATAAACTGTTATATTTTAATCAATGGAATGAGTGTAATTACAGTTGCACATGCTTTTCAGTGAGGGTATGTTTTGCTGGCTGAAGTGAGCAGCAATTGGAATCAAACTGTTTTGCTGATGATAAACATACATGTTTAAACAAAGAAGTCTCAAACAGTAGGTTGCCCAGTTTGTTGCCTGGCATACCTTTCAGCACCTGGTCAGGTGCATACTGCAGAATTAGATATCATATGAAGTGAATAGATAAATCATGTTTTGACTGAAATACATAATCAAAACAATGTTTTCCCACAGTGAATTTGAATAACGAAGACACAAACAATAGATTGCATGATTTATTGCCTGGCAAATTTCGCCATAACACACATAGTTATTGATACTGTTTGAATGTGGAGCATTTGTTATTGCCAAAGTAATTGCTGATTTGTTACAGTCTTTCTGTCTGCAAAAATTGGTTAGAAACTCATAATTGCTGAAAATATATTGTTCTGTAACAAATAACATATTTCATGTGTTTGGTTCTGCAGCATCTTCTCTTTCCTTGATGTGGTGTCACTATGCAGGTGTGCTCAGGTGTCCAAGGTATTTGCAGTGTTTCTAAACATGTTTGTGTGTTGATAATGATGGAAAGGATAATGTTGTCACTTCTAGTATAAATAAAAACACAAAACAGGACTGACAAGCTCGACAGATGGAAAGACACACAGATACAAACACATGTTTTTGTTTGGACTCCCAAAACAGCTTGGCAGCAGTAACCCACATTTTGTATACCTAATGTAAATAAGGATGATGTTAACAATATATCAAAGGAGGATGATATACTTCAGCTTGTAATGTTGGCCTGGTCATAATTTTAGATGGCAAAAATAAGTTTCTCAGTGTACCAGAGGACAGAGTCATGATTGACAGTGTCTGCTCCAGAACAGGCACAAAGAGATGAAGAAATTATGCTTGTCTATGCCATGGAACAGGCATGCGGTTTTCATTATCAGTTTTTCCAATGAAGAGTCTGAGGTGTGTTTTCTCTGTTGATTGAATTGTTATTCTTAGTTAAGTCATAATAATGAGGAATTTGAGGCATCTCTTCTCTGTTTCTTGAATTATTTTTCTTAGTTAAAATCATAATAATTAAAGAGTTTCTGACACATGTCAATTGATTGTTTCAGTACTGGAATATGCTGGCCTTGGACGGCAGCAACTGGCAGAGAATCGACCTGTTTGACTTTCAGACGGATGTTGAGGTATGTCTACAAGTGGTAGTCGTGGTCATGCTAGAGGCTCTATAGGTAGACCTGTGACACCCTTGACAAAGTGGACGTGCAGAGATCGGTCACTCACAGGGGTCCTGGGTTGTTTCATGGGATATATTTGTGTTCATAGTTTATGGTTAGTTTCATAGTTTATTATTGGTTTCATGGTTTGTGCTTGGTTTCATTGTTTGTCATTGGTTTCATAGTTATTGTTTGGTTTCATGATTTGTGATTGATTTTATAGGTAATTTTTGGTTTACAATGAGACATGGTTGATAGGATCTTTTTTGAATTAGTTTAATGATGTATAGGTAGTTTCATGGTTTGTGGCGGTGTATTGACTGTGATTGTTTTCATGGCTTGTGATTGTTTTCATGGCTTGTGATTGCTGTCATGGGTCATGGTTGATTTCATGGGTTGTGATTGCTTTAATTGGTTATGGTTGGTCTCATGGGTCATGGGTGGTTAAAATTTTGTTGTTGGTTTTATTGATAGTGTTTGCAATTGCTTTCATGGCTAGTGATTGCTTTCATGGCTTGTGATTGCTTTCATGGCTTGTAATGCTTTCATGGCTAGTGATTTCTTTCATGGCTTGTAATTGCTTTCATGGCTAGTGATTGCTTTCATGGCTAGTGATTGCTTTCATGGCTTGTGATTGCTTTCATGGCTTGTGATTGCTTTCATGCCTAGTGATTGCTTTCATGGCTTGTGATTGCTTTGATGCCTAGTGATTGCTTTCATGGCTAGTGATTGCTTTCATTGGTTCTGATTTGTTTCATTTTCTGTTTGTGGTTGAGTTCTTGGTTTGTGGTTGGTTTTATATGTTGTAAATTGCTTTCATGGGATATGCTTGATGTTGTAAATGGAATAGGTTTGGTGTAGTTTGCTTGGGATTATGTGTTGTCATCATCATCATGTATTGCAAGGAAAAGGTTATTGAAAGTAGAACATTATTTACAAATATAACAAGGAGTAAGACAGTTTTCTTTCTGCATGTAATGAGAAGAGATTAATGAGAAGAGATGTATTTGAAAACATTGTGGCAACTGTAAGGATCAGCGGGTGAAGGGCCAGGGGCTGACCAAGAGAAATGCTGAGGGATAGATTCAAATGGTGGCTTGAAGGAATGTCATCAGAAGAATTGATCAAGAGCACCAAGGACTGAGATTTGTATAGATGCCTACACCAGTTGGCAGGGCACTTGATGATGATTCTCATCATGTGTTTTAGCCATTGGGCTGGTAAATAAGCTTATTGATCACCCAATGGCATAGTTTTATGTCTTGTATGACTATCTTTAATTACACATGTCTGCATTAAAACATCTGTGCTTGCCCTCTTTATAAATGCCTTCCTTAAACTACCTCTTATTCTTGTGTGCTTATTTTGCCATTTTGTACTGTCTGTGTTTGTTTCTTTATGTTTTTGAATGTATAATGATATGTCAGATATTATAATAGTATTTTAGGGTGGTGATTGGTTTCGCTGTTGAGTTTTATTTCATGGGTTGTGTTTTGTTTCAAGGTTTGTGTTTTGTTTCATGGGGTATTTCATGGGTTCTGGATTGTTTCATGGGGGTTGTGTTTTGTTTCATGTTTGTGCTTATTTCATGGGTTCTCGCTTATTTCATGGGTTGTGTTTTATTTCATGGGTTCTCGCTTATTTCGTGGGTTGTGTTTTATTTCATGGGTTGTGTTTTATGTCATAGATTGTGTTTTATTTTATAGACTGTGTTTAATCTCATAGTTCTTAAAATTTTATATATTGTGTTTTAATTCATGGTTTGTGTTTTATTTCATAGATTGCGATTATTTCAAGGGTTGTGTTTTATTTCATAGTTTGCGTTTTATTTCATAGATTGTGTTTTATTTCATAGACTATGTTTAATTTCATAGTTTGTGTTTTATTTCATAGATTTGTTTAATTTCATAGATTGTGTTTAATTTCATGGGTTGTGTTTTATTTCATAGATTGTGTTTAATTTCATGGGTTTTGGTTAATTTCACAGATTGTGTTTAATTAATGGGTTGTGTTTTATTTCATAGATTGTGTTTAATTAATGGGTTGTGTTTTATTTCATAGATTGTGTTTAATTTAATGGGTTGTCATTGATTTCATCGCCAGGGTCCAGTGGTAGAGTACATGTCTCAGAGATGTGGTGGCTTTCTCAAGGATTTGAGTTTGCGAGGCTGTCAGAGTATTACAGACGCTGCTTTACAGTAAGTGGGTGAAACAGAGTTGACACTTAGTGGACCAAGCAGTGCTACAACAAGTGGGTAAAATAGAGTTGACAATAAGTGGGTAAAACAGAGTTGACAGTAAGTGGGTAAAACAGAGTTGACAGTAAGTGGGTGAAACAGAGTTGACATTTAAGTGGGTAAAATATAGTTGACAGTAGGTGGGTAAAATAGAGTTGACAGTAAGTGGGTGAAACAGAGTTGACACTTAGTGGACCAAGCAGTGCTATAACAAGTGGGTGAAATAGAGTTGACAGTAAGTGGGTAAAATAGAGTTGACAGTCATTTACTGTCATTTACTGCCATTATAGTACCTTGCGGTGTATGACAGAGGGGTCTTTGAGCCTGAGGAATTAAGGCCGCCTGGCTAGTGCAGTCGCCGCGAACTGTGCAGGTTAGGATTTTCTTTTTGCCCCCGACAGAAAAAAATCCCACAGTAAGTGGGTAAAATAGAGTTGGCAGTAAGAGTGTGAAATAGAGTTGGCAGTAAGAGTGTGAAATAGAGTTGACAGCAAATGGGTAAAATAAAGTTGATAGTAAGTGGGTAAAACAGAGTTGACATTTAAGTGGGTAAAATAGAGTTGAAAGTAAGTGGATCAAATAGAGTTGACAGTAAGTGGGTAAAACAGAATTGACAGTAAATGGGTAAAACAGAGTTGACAGTAAATGGTTAACATAGAGTTGACAGTAAATGGGTAAAATAGAGTTGACATTAAGTGGGTAAAATAGAGATGACAGTAAGTGGGTAAAATAGAGGTGACAGTAAGTGGGTAAAATAGAGTTGACAGTAAGTGGGTAAAATAGAGATGACAGTAAGTGGTTAAAATAGAGTTGACAGTAAGTGGGTAAAATGGAGTTGACAGTAAGTGGGTAAAATAGGGTTGACAGTAAGTGAGTAAAATAGAGTTGACATTAAGTGGGTAAAATAGAGGTGACAGTAAGTGGTTAAAATAGAGTTGACAGTAAATTGGTAAAATAGAGTTGACAGTAAGTGGGTAAAATAGGGTTGACAGTAAGTGGGTAAAATAGGGTTGACAGTAAGTGAGTAAAATAGAGTTGACATTAAGTGGGTAAAATAGAGCTGCAATAAGTGGGTAAATGTTTAGATGAATAAAGTTATGAGCCAGTTGAATGTATAGTGAGCGAACAGATTTGTCTGATGTGCTAATATCACCTCTGAAGTAGGAGTGGGTTCGCCTGATGGCAAGTGACACTAGTAATAGGGAAAGCTAATCCACACACAAAAATCAGTCCAGTGCACAAAAAATAGTAGCATGTGTGGACTACACTTGAGTTCAGAGCAAGCAAGCACAAAAAAGCTCATATCTGTAAATATTAGTAATGTGTTTGAATGTACATAACAGTGAGTACGGTCACATATTTGTATGTTGTTATGTATATAAATATTGATTTCTCTTTTCTCTTGCTACCCACTTCTCTCCTGTTATCTCTTGTTCTTAACAATAGTATCATTCTTGATCTGTGAAGTTATTAAGCATGCAAACAACAAAGCTATGTGTTCAGGCATAGAACCATACGAAGGGGCTTCAAATGAAAACCTTACAAGTGTTTTTTGTGTGTGAATATATTCTGAAAAGTAAAGAACAAATGTATCATTTTTCAATGTAGTCACCACTGCATTCATTGCAAGTTCTCCAGTATCGATAAAATGCTTGGATTCCTGTAGAAAGAATTTCACTTGGTCACGTGTGTAACCACTCATGCACCACCTGCTGTAGCTCTTCATCGGATCAAACAGTTTTGAAACTGCTTACTCCACTTATACACTTGCTGGACTGACAGGCAATCATCACCATACTGGACCTTCATTCACTGATGAATTTCTATAGGTTTCACCCCTTCACTGATATAAAAAACGGGTAACAGAACTCCCCTTTGATGCATATCAAAAGTAGGGTGGCCATCTTTAAACTGTCCTTATGATGTCATTATTGTTCATCTGCACTGTGATGTCATGTGCTTATTAACACTCTTGACATCCTTAATAACAATATTGACAGGTTACAAGACAATGGCATTGGTTATTGTAATTTCTATCACACTTTTAATGTTTTGATTTGAAGACCCCTCATATGTAGTTAATTTACTTTACTTTCATCACATTTACATTCATCACATTTACTTTCATCAAGATTACTTTCATCAAGTTTACTTTAATCTCTTGTTGAATTCTATATGTTTTTTTTTCTGTTTCATTGCAGGACGTTTGCCCAACAATGTAGGAATATAGAGTGTTTAATCTTGAATAAATGTATGGATGTGACAGACCTGTAAGTATGACATGGCACCACGTGTTTCTATCTTGTTTGTCTGTCTATCTCATTCTGGGTATGGTGTTACCACAAGTTTGTATCTTATTTCTGTCTGTCACATGTTGACTGTTGTATCACTACAAGTTTGTATTTTGTTTGTCTGTCTCATGTTGTCTTTTGTATCACCACAAGTTTGTTTCATGTCTGCCTGTCCATCTCATGTTGGCCATTGTATCACAGTTAATCTGTATCTTGTTTGCCTGTCTCATCTGGCTGTTGCATCACCACCCTTTCCAGTCTTTAAGTTAATTAAAAGCTGACATGAGGACTATCTGGCCGAGTGGATAGAATACCAGTATTTTAAAATCTCAAGATATGGTACCTCAGCCCACATCAGGAAAACCACTGTCTGAGAAGCCAGCTGCAACTGTTTCATTGTTGACAAATTAATTGACAATGACAGTAGCAGAACGTCTCTAAAATGTACACTACTTCATGTAATTATAAAATGATGTAAAAGTAAGCTATAGATTGCTTGAATCCTTTTAATTACGTCTTGCTAAATTGCTTCATAAAATAATAAAATAACAATGTATTTTACAAAATGTACAACCGTGGCGAAGGGGTTACAGATGCAGTTTGTAATCCACAAACCAAGTTCAAAACAGCTGCAGGCAATTTGGCATCAGACTGCCTTCATTGGTATTTTTAAAAATAAAATGCTATTGGTACTGGTCGTTCAGAAAGCAATGGCAAACTGCTGAATGTAAACTTGCCAAAAGATCACAAACAGCCAAAATATGCTTTGGTTGACTGCAACATCTTGTCAAGGATATACAACTAACTTGTTTTAACAACTCTACATGTTGTTAGAAATTGGCATAAAAATAAACCATAAATTGCTTAAATCCTTTTAATTGCTTCTTGCTAGATTGCTTCTTAAAATATCAATGTATTTAATGAGACGAACAACACTTCATGTAGTTTGAAAATGATGTAAAATTAAGCAAAAATTTGAAATCCTTTTAACTGCTTCTTAAAATTCCAATGTATTTTATGAAATGTATAACACTTCATGAAGTTAGAAAAAGTGATCAGGTTGTACACAATTTGTTTACCATGGAGCCAGCATTCAGTTACTGAGCATTCAGGTGTAGCTCTTAGATTTGAACATCCAGGAAGGCTAACCCGGTAAAAAACACCCGCAGAAGTCAGATGTGTTGACCTAAGGGTGCACATAAAATTGGCACAATGCAATTACGTCTGAAAAAAAAACACTCCGGACGAACGCAGAAAAAGAAGAAGAAGAAGATTTGAACACATTTGGAAATTATCACAAAAGAAGTTAGAAATTAATATAGATACTAGAAAAAAAGAAATCAGGAACCTTGGAATGTGATCAACATAGAACAATTAGTATAATGAGTCACATCACAAAGATTTTGCTAAGAATTATCATGAAAAGAGTGAGGAAGAAGATACAACCTGAAATAGGGGAAGAACAATGTGGGTTTGTAGAAGGAAAGGGTACAGTAAATGCTGTGTATATGCTGCGAACAGTTATTGAACGTGCTATAGAAGTAAACAAGGATATACATCTTTGCTTTATTGACTATACAAAGGCTTTTGATAGAGTTAGACATGTCAACATGGTGCATATGCTTGCAGATCTACAAATTGATGGGAAAGACATTAGACTTATAAAAAACATATATTGGAAACAACAAGCTGCAATAAGGATTGATAATGAAGTGGGACAGTATCAGCCAATTAAGAGAGGTGTTAGGCAGGGATGTGTGATGTCTCCAGATCTTTTTTCCCTATACAGTGAAAATATTTTCAGAAATGTAGAGGATATAAATGGAATCAGCATTGGAGGACGAAACATCAATAACATTAGATATGCAGATGATACAGTATTAATTGCAGACAATGCGCAGGACCTGCAACAATTAGTAGATGCGGTTGTTGTACACAGTGAGCAACTGGGGTTAGAATTAAATTGTAAAAAGACTCAGGTTATGGTCGTCACTAGGAAGAAAGAAGTGCCACAATGTAATATACAAGTAAATGGAAATTTTTCTTCAACAAGTGAATCGGTACAATTATCTTGGAACAGTCATAACATCTGATGGGAGATGCCTTGAAGAGATTAGAACAAGAATCGCCATGGCGAAAGTAGCCTTTAGCAAGATGAAAAACATTCTGACCAATAAAAAGATGTCAATTGAAACGAGAAAAAGAGTGTTGAGGGGATACATAGAGCCTGTTCTTTTGTATGGATGTGAAACTTGGACAATGAGCAGTCAAGCTGAAAAACATCTGATGGCTGCAGAAATGTGGTTTCTGAGGAAAATGCAAAGAATACCATGGACAGACAGAAAAACCAATGACCAAGTACTACAGGAGACAAATGAACATCGTAAACTGATTAGAGAAATTAGACGTTGACAGTCAAAATTTTTTGGGCATGTTATGAGAAGAAATGGATTGGAGAACTTGGTGACAACTGGCAAGATCGAAGGAAACAGACCAAGAGGAAGACCGAGATGAAAATACCTGGATGGCTTGGCCACATGGCATGGTTGAGATAGGAACACTGAGCTGATCCACGACACTGGTGATCGAGTGAAATGGCGAGTCATGACCGGCCACGCTTTCCGGCATGGCACATGATTGATTGACTAGAAAAACAATGTGTTCAGTGATGTAAACAGTGATTCTGAATGACTCTGGCTGTCTTAGCTCAGATTGCAGCCTTTGGTTCCATGATGCCGACTGTTATTGGCAGACTACTCACTCTGTCTGTGTAGTTCCATCCAGAATAATGAGGACAGCCAAGGACCTGCAGTAGCATAGTGGCTAGATGCTGGCCTGCCGCCCAGTGGTTATGGGTTCAATTCTGCATCTGAGCAGACTGGTACAATTGACCAAGCTGCCAGGTCGACCAGGAAATGTCTTGGGAGATAAATGTGACTGGTGTGAAACTGATCACATGACCCACCCAGTGCCGAGTGGTCTGCAACAGTATGGGTTTAGCACAATATACCCAGCCTACCTACAGCATGTGAAAGCATCCTTGAGTTACGTATTTACTTGACTAATTATCCCAGCTACAGGTCAGGTCTTAGTCAAATATGACAGCTATTGTATATTGTATGACAGCAGACAGTACTACCTGCTTTCTGTTAGTACTGAATGTTGGGCGGCGCTCACCAAACCCGACACTCCACATTCTGCCAACAGCTTTGGGCGGAGGAGTGCTATTGGGAGAGTACAAGCCTTATCCTAGTGCGAGGAAATGCAACCTAAAGACTAAATGTCACGGCAGGGCAGACCAGCCCCTAAACCTTGGTCTGCAACTGATCTAGGATGGAATCTCTGACAGGCTGACAGTTAGAGCATTGCTTTGCTGATCTGGCAGCTTCTGCAGCTTGTCCTGTTCCAGACATATTGGTGTTATCTTTCCTTTGGAGTAAACTAGACAGGCAGAGAGAGGGATCATGCTGCATGGGCAACACATGGTGTCTAAATTCAGCCCAGGCTTTGTGTTATGGAGAGGTATAAGTCCATTTTGCAAACTATCGTCTATCAAGACGGCAAGGTGCCAGTCAGTATTCCAGCTACAACAAACCACTGCATTTGACCCAGATCCAATAGTTGATGATCACTTTTCTAACTGCCCTGGTCGCTGACTATCCAGCAGGTTTGGGAGGTCACGAGTGGTGTAATGTTGTCAGTCAAAATCATCTCATAATGACATTCCTGAAACCACTAGTTCTTAATAAAAGTTAAATATGCCCTAATCTGTCTTGCTCAATGAAAGTTAAATATACCCTAATCTATCTTGCTCAATAAGCCGGCTTCGTGGCTTAGAGGTTATGACTTTTCTCCGTAATCTCGTATACTCTCGTCGGTAACGTGATGATGGTTCAAATCAGCAGTGGTTCGAATCGCATCGGTAACTTACGGGGTATGTGAGCCGGCCGCTCAGAAAGCAATGGCAAACTACTGAGCGTAATCTTGCCAAGAGATCAACATACAGCTGAAAGATGCTGGTGTTGACAGCTAAGTCCTGTAAAAGGATAAGCTAAAAAAAAAAAAAATCTTGCTCAATAAAAGTTAAATATACCATAATCAGGCATCGGAGAACATCGTAACAACTGGAAAGATCGAGGGGAAGAGAGGCTGAGGCAGACCAAGAGAAATGATGCTGGATGAATTGTGACGGTGGCATGGAGGAATATCAGCAGCAGAGTTGATCCAGAAAACCAAAGACCGAGATCTGTGGAGAGCCATGAACGCCTATGCCAGCTGGCACGGCACTTGATGATGATGATGATACCATAATCTATTTTGCTCAATAAAAGTTAAATATACCCTAATCTATTTTGCTCAATAAAAGTTAAATATACCCTAATCTATTTTGCTCAATAAAAGTTAAATATACCATAATCTATTTTGCTCAATAAAAGTTAAATATATCATAATCTATTTTGCTCAATAAAAGTTAAATATACCATAATCTATTTTGCTCAATAAAAGTTAAATATACCCTTATCTATTTTGCTCAATAAAAGTTAAATATACCATAATCTATTTTGCTCAATAAAAGTTAAATATACCCTTATCTATTTTACTCAATAAAAGTTCAGTGTTCCCTAATCTATCTTGCTCAATAGAAGTTATACACTCCCCGGGAAGGTTAACCTGGTCAACAAATGCCTGCAGAAGTCGATTGTGCCGGCCTACCGGCGCAAAAACGCAGCTCTGCTGTAAACAGGCACAACACAGTCATGTCCGAAAAAAAAAACTCAGGATGAACGCAGAAGAAGAAGAAATATACACTAATCTATCTTGCTCAATAAAAGTTAAATATACCTTAACCTGTCTTGCTTATTGAAAGTTAATTATACCCTAATCTATCTTGCTCAATAAAAGTTCAATGTCTCCTAATCTATCTTGCTTACTACCATTACTGATCAGCCTTGCTGGACACATTCAAATACATACTTGTTTTACATGAGTGTAACTTCCCTTGTTGTTAACCACCAACTCTGGTCTTGGTGCTCAAGGTTATATAAAGATGTATTCAGATTTGATATGTGTTGACAAATTATAAAGACAGTGATAAAGATAATGAGAGAAGCCAGTGCATTTTAATCTGTCTACCTGCCTGCATGCCTACCTGCCTACTTACTATCTACTTGCCTGCCTGCCTACCTAACATATATTTCTAGCCTTTATGCTTGACTTCTTACACACATTCCTACATAATTATCTACTTAATAAACGTAGCTACAAACCTACCTATTTACTTACATATCTAGCTATCTACCAACATATCCTCCTAACTTAGCCGCTCCTGCTATGTCTGTCTAACTTATTTCGTCTGCCTATCTATCTATCTATTGTGTATCTATCTACTATCTCACTTTATCTGCTACATTCCTATGTTATATCTCAATACAAGGTAAATCTAGGAAAAAGGAGGTAGGGGATTTAAAACTAAGTTAAAATGTTCTCAGAATTCTTATTCTTTTTGTTTTCTTCCCCAAGAACGTGTGATAGTTTAAGTAAATACAGCAGCAAGTTGCGCAAGCTTGACCTGGCCTCATGTCCAAAGATTACAGACCTCTCATTGAAATATCTCAGGTAAGCTCAGTGTTTGAGAGAGAGAGAGAGAGAGAGAGAGAGAGAGAGAGAGAATGCCTGCATGTCAGTAAAGGAATGTCAACATCCTCATTGATGATAAAAGAAATAATGATGACCCTTGTCCACACACCCAGGTGCATTGAGCATGCAGTGCTAGCTACATAATTGTGATAGATCAGTCAGCACTCCACGGGTGCTGTGGACAGTCTCACTGTGGCTGTCTCAGCTTGCCAGGGTATGTCCTGATACTCATGGTAGACTGGCTTGACCGAGGAGCCCTGGTCAATTAAACAATATCCCTGCCTCGAGGAAGCTTTGATACACGACCACCAGGATCACAAGAAAGCATGCTACTGCGGCTTCCTCATTGATGATGGACTGCATTGTTCTGTCCTGTCTGTCCGTCCCTCCGTCCATCCGTCCGTCCCTCCTGTCCTCTCCCTCCCTCCCTTTCGTTTGTATATTTAATGTGTGTGAAGATCTTTTATGTGGGCATGGCATTACTGTGGAGGTTATATGAAAGCACACTCATCTCCTACCATGAAGGTCCACAGTTCAATCTACTTTCATGCATCTACCGAACCTGGACTCAGCAAATAAATCAGTATCTGAATAATTATGCAGTAATAACAAAAAGACTCATCCACTTCTACACTTCAGGGTACAAGATGGTACTATAAATGGAAATAATATGTATCATTCCCTGGTAGTGACAGGATCTGTTCTCAAAACTCTGGGGTCAATCCAGCTTGATAAACTGGGCATTGGGAAACTTGCTAAAGTCATTATCATTGGATGTCAGAGAGAGAGTACTGAAGTGTTATATAGAACCTGTTTTATTGCATGGCAGTGAACCATGGATATGAATGAACAAATTAGGTAGAGCTTGGAAGCAACAAAATTGGCTCCTTAGATGAATGTAGCAAATACTTCATACTGCCAGAGTAACTAACAACCATTTCCTGGAAGATGGTAATGAAAATTATATTCTCTTTCTTTCTTTTGTCCTTCACTGCCCTTTGTCATTAGGCGTCACAGGCTTGTTTATAATTAGTTTCCATACTAGGGCTCGCTTGGAAGGCTGAGATGTGGGTTTTTATGGGGTTGATGACTTCGTCAATCCATCTTTTTCATGGTCTTCCCCTGCCTCTTGATGTTTCCATTTTCATGTTGTATACTCTTGCTGCTGGTGACATTGGGTTCATTCTCACTAGATGGCCGAACCAGTTAAATCTTTGGTCACATTTCTAAGTTCTTGTATGTTTAGATCTGCCATATGTGTACATTTAAATCCCCTACTGGTTCTGCTGGACCTGCCATAGTTTCATCCTTAAATGAACACAATATATGAAATAGACAAAAAAGCATTCTTTGGTCATGTAGTGAGAAGAGAGACATTGGAGAAGATCGTGACAACCAGAAAGGTCAGTGGGAGGTGACGACCGGAAAGGTCAGTGGGAGAAAAGGCAGAGGCAGACAAAAGGAAAAGATGCCAGATGGGACTGAGATGGTGACATGGAGGATTATTGTGATCTAGAATATTGTGGACTGAAATCTGAGGAGAGACATGATGCCCATGTCAGCTGGCAGAGCACATGATGATATGATTATATTCTTAATATTCTCCACAAGAAATACATCAACACTGACTACAGCTGTCCCACAATTTCATTACTCAACACATTATTATCAAATTGAGCTATCATCTTTGCTTACTGGGTAAGTCCATTATTGCTGCTGCTTGACCAAAATGTCTTTCATCCCGAGCATGCCTGTTGTCTCACCCTTGTCATTGAAGCCAGCAGTTTCATAGAGATTAATACATTTGGTAGTTTGATGTCACAATTTTGAAACATCACTCTTTATAGTCCCTGGCATGTGACATTGGTGATCATGTCTGTTCACAGCCCTCTGTCTCGAGTGCTGCCAATAATTTCTGATACTGATGTTCCTCCATGCCATGATGTCAAACTGTCCAGCATCTTCTCTCTTGGTTTCTCTTACCTGTCCTTCCCTCTCCTTCCCTCTAACTTTTCCCATTGCAATGACATACTACAGCTTTCCCTTTCTCATGGTGTGCCCACAGAATGTGCATTACTTTCTTCAGTGCGATTAACCAGTTCTCTTTGTGAGAGATATCTTTATTACTCTTTTCTATTCATCAACAATGTTCTTATCATTCTTCTGTAAAACCACATATTCTCAGCATACACATAATTCTTTCCATGTTGATAAACATCAAACACATTAAAATGTGTAATAGTTATTCCTGTTCTGTTTGGCTTCAGTAATGTGTCTCAGGGACGTGGCTGCCAACAACTAGCTTATCTGGACATCTCCTGGTGTCGGAACGTGACCAACGAGGGGGTTATAGCCCTGGCCGAGGGGTGTCCACTAATCAACACATTCTTTTGTCGAGGCTGTACACAGGTAATAATAGTTAGAACCCCCTTTTACACCACAAAGTGTATTACATGTGTGATGCTCACCTCATATCTTTAGACCAATCGACAATCGACGGGTGATGTTATCAGTATTTCATTGGCTGCCTTGAATTCCCACCAGATGTCTTGGTAGCCATGTGTAGGTTGGGTTGATCTGGAAACCCCGGTCAGTGATAAAACATCCCTATCTGGAAAGAGATTTGAATACATGGCTACTGGCTATCAGGCCTGGGTGCTAGCCACTGTGCCACCGCAGCTTTCATGTTCGGGTAGATCCCTATTTAATGTGTGGTTGTTATCTTTGTTGTGTTCTCCACACAGTAGCACACACACACATGATCATGTAGTAGATGCTGTCTTGTGGGGCGGGTGGTGGAGTGGAATAACTTAAGAGAATGAAAGAATTGTTGTAGCATAAATAATATTAGAGTTGTATAAGAGTGGCATGGAATATCAGTCAACATCGGCACTATAATGGACTGCTCCACTATACAATCTGGATTTTGAAAATTAAACGTCTTAAAAGTCGAGAGGATCGACTTCATTGCACTGAGTTTTATCCCATATGGCTCTGTCTCTTTCTGCAGGCCAGCCTGCATAAACATCGCACAAAGCACAAACTCCATAGCTCCAGCAATGACCCCCAGGAGTCTCCAAGAAAAATGCACTTGTGAACTGAGAGACGTGTAGCCCGGAATCAAACCCACAACCTTCAGAGCATGAGGCAGATGGCTTGACCACTTTGCCACAGAGACTCCCTTTAAAAATTAATCAAGGACAGAAGAATAATAAGAATGACTGACTCCATCCAGATGCAAAAATCACTATATGATGAATGAGTTAAAGGAATTAATACATTAATTTATGAAACATATACAGTGATAATAGAAACTACAGCTGCATTAGAGAGTTGAGTTGAATAACAGCACTTGGGACATTCACCTATGTGCTCCGTCCTCATCTGCAACAGACAGAGAAGAGTCCCAATACTAATGGTACCAGTAGCAGTCTGATATATGTCCATGAGGCCTCTCCTCAGAGTTTTGAGTGTCAGCCAGATCCTCTGGTTACTCCCTGCAGCACCATTATTTCCAAGCTGTGATGATCCACATGTTCTTCTGCACTAGACACACAATTCCAAATGTCCTCGACCTCATCTGCCTTATCATGCACCATACCACACCTTTATTTGTATCTTTACTCTTTTCTAGAAAGGGATTGAACTACACTATCATCGTCAGCTAAGCAAACCAGTAGACCAAAAGTGTAATTAGAAACCAGAAGATTCCTTCTAGTGGCTTGTTGTCTCAAAATACATCGCTCATGTTGTGTTATACTTGACTAAGGTTTTCATGGCAGTTTGGTTGTTTTCCATTGTAAAAGGAAGTATGGGGTTGGTTTCCTTAATGATACAGTTGATTATATGGATAATCTCTGACTAAGACAAGGAGGAATATTCTGCTGACCCCATGGTTTCTGCATCTATGTATTCACGCAATCCCCTCTAAATATTAACATATATATTTATAGATCTATAGAAGACAAGGAACAACACACTTGTAACTTCAAAAAAGAAATGCACATATATAATATCAGTCTGGTAATAGTTACAGGGTCGGCTTCGTGGATTAGAGGTTATGACTTTTCTCCGTAATCTCGTATACTCTCGTCAGGTAACGTGATGACGGTTCAAATCAGCAGTGGTTCGAATCGCATTGGTAACTTACGGGGTATGTGAGCCGGCCGCTCAGAAAGCAATGGCAAACTACTGAGCGTAATCTTGCCAAGAGATCAACATACAGCTGAAAGATGCTGGTGTTGACAGCTAAGTCCTATAAAGGATATGCTAAAAAAAAAAAAATAGTTACAGGAATGGAACACCTAAAGATGATGAATACCACTCTACAGAAATCGGAATAGTGTCAATCTGTCCAGCCAACTATTCAGGCCGAATGGAGGGAATATCTCATCACGAGTAATGCTCAGTCGGAGTACATAAGTCTGGAGTCAGCTGTTGGTTCATCTGATTGGAACTGACTTCCTCCCTCCGGGTTGAATACTGGAATGTAGACAATACACTTCGGACCAGCAAGATTGTCACTAATAAATCATCAAAGACTCCACCCAACTGTAGAGTAACATTTGTTAACAAGAGTAAATTGTCTTAACACTCCAGCTCTGTAACCGAAACATTCTTTCTTACTACAACACCACTTGAAGATTTCAGATTATCAGATTCTGTCTTAAGTTCTCAACAATTGTTCATCAAGACCATAAGTGCTTGATAATATACACAACAGCATATCCTCCTGGCTGAGGACTAATAGAACAAAAGCAAGCTGTATCCATTTTACAAGGTCACACACACTAAAAATAATCTCTTGAAATAATTCATGTTGGCTAATGAAGCCATGAAAGTGATGGTGGTATGTAGACTTCTCCACAGGCCGGATTGCTATTTCACATTCACCAACTGGATAGTTCAAACAACCTTGCTATATTCTTGAAGGTCCTCAGTTGGTGTATCCTCTATCTTGGAGTACCACACATTCTTTCTGCCAGAGGGAGTCTCTGTGGCGAAGTGGTCAAGCCGTTTGACTCGTGCTCTGAAGGTTGTGGGTTCGATTCCGGGCCGCACCCTTCGGTTTACGAGTTAAATGTTTCAGAGACTCCTGTGGGTCGTCGCTAAAAGCTACGGAGTTCGTGCTTTGTGCGACGCTTTCCGTGCTGCGGAAAGAGACCGAGCCATATGGGATAAAACCCGGTGCAATGAAGTCGACCCTGTCAACTTTTAAGCGACTTTTAAGCGACTTTCTGCCATTCACCCACAAAAAGGGAGACCCTGAAATAGACGACCTGGTGAAAGTGACCTGCTCTGCTCACAGTTGCACATACATTGGGCTGAATAGGCATACCACCAGAACAGAATGTCATCAATATACATTCACTATGTGATCCTGTTCGGCTTGGCTGGCAGACTTGAGCAGGCTAGAAGAACATCTAACAGGAGGCTCAAGTGAAAAGCACCATCTTGAAAGAACATCATCTCAGCTTGTATAGGCCCAGGTTGTCGAGGTAGACTCTTGACATCTGGAACCCTTTCATACAAGAAACCATTCTTTCCCACTCACTTCACTCATCCTTGTTTTCCATCCACACAGACTTATTGTTCAGGTCTCATGGCTGTTGGGTCTTTGAACGTTCTTTCAATGTCTTGGTAGTCCTACAACACTCATCTGTTCAGTGTTCTTCCCACTAGAAGAACCCCCTTAATTTTAATCACAAAATTCCCCCTCTCTATGGTTGATCATCACCAGGTAGAAGAGAGAGTGTCTTTGTTGTTAATTGTTTCCTTTCCTTATGTAGAAGGTGATTGGTTATTTAGGAGCCCGTTCATTAACCCCTTAATGAAGTTAATGTAAATTGAATGACTCCTCTGATCCTAAGGGAGCTGTGTTAGAATAATAATAAAGTATTTAGGATTCCTTTTATTAGCCTTTCCCTTAAGAAGTTAATGTAGAATGAAAGGTTCCTCTGCTCCTAAGTTAGCTGCATCAAGTTAATCATAAAGTAAGGCACCAGATAATTGTAAAGTATAGACAGTGCCTTTGCTCCTCCGGTAGCAATATTATTATAATATTCCTAGTCAGGCAATAGATAAGAATAAAGTCAAGAAGGTGCCGATGCTCCTTCGCGAGCTAAAGAATTATGATAGGTACCCTATCTCACTTGATAAAAGTAGAGTGAGGAGATAGCTTATGCTCCTTCTGGAGCGCCCTCAATGTATTATCAAAGTAAGTGTTCACCTTTAATGTGTATATTCTAATTAAAGCATATTTCACTGTGGTTGTAGCAAAGACCTAATAGTATAGTCTCGATGAGGTTGGTTGAAGCTGTTGATCGTTAAAGCTTTTAAAATAATCAAGCTTGTAATCAGCGCAAACGCCCAAAATAACCAGTCATGTAACCTTCATTATTTATGGAAGGGATTGACCTTCTCAAGTCAAGTTCAGTGCAAGACCCAGCTTTTGTTGTTAGATCTATGAATTACCTTAAACACAATGTGTAAGCAAATAGAAAGAACAAATACTTTATCTAGTGAACACAACACTTGGATCCATTAAATCTTTCAACTGTAGAATGCTCGTTAAAGCACATAAATACAGGAAACATGGCGATGTTGTGGCTACTCTGTCAAGATGTGAACTGCCCTTCTAGATCGTCATTGCCTAATTATAATTAGCATTTCCGAACTCGGACCCGAGACTATTAGTTATCCATGCTTTTTGTGCTTAGATTGCAAATAGAGTTTTAAATCTCATGTAGTAGTGAGTTCTATTAAGACAAGTTAATTAGCCTTCTCCTTTTCTATTAATTGACAGGTGTTTATTTGAGAGAAACTAGTCTAGCGAGAATTACCCGACGGGTCTCCTATTCTAAAAATAGTAAAGGGTTTCCCCGACTAGGTCATGAAGAAACAGATTCCCCGGTGCGACAATCAAGTCAAAAGGAGAGAACCTATGGTGGTTTCGCTACACCCATCAACTTGATTTCTAAAGTACACACTTTCTAGAACTTTTAAAACATATCTTCTATCACAATAATAAGTTGAAATGCACCCAGTTTTTCTGATTGTTGATTGAACTCTCTACTATCTTCTTTTTCAGTATGCATGACTTATTTTGTTACATCTTAAATGGTTATAAAATAATGTTTTAGTCAGTTAAGTGACTGTCTTAGATGGCTATAAAACAATGTTTTAATCAGTTATTGAACTGTCTTAAATTATTATGAAATAATTTTTTAATAAGTTATCGAACTGTCGTAAATGGTTATAAAATAATGTTTTAATCAGTTATGGAACTGTCTAAAATGGCTATAAAACAATGTTTTAATCATTTATTGGACTGTCTTAAATGGTTATACAATGATATTTTACTCAGTTATGGATCTGTCTTAAATAGTTATAAACCAATGTTTTAATCATTTATGGGACTGTTTTAAATGGTTATAAAACAGTTTTAATCATTTATGAGTCTGTCTTAAATGGTTATAATATAATGTTTTAATCAGTTATGGAACAGTCTTAAATGGTTATAAAACAATGTTTTAATCATTTATGGGACTGTCTTAAATGGTTAAACAATGATATTTTACTCAGTTATGGAACTGTCTAAAATGGCTATAAAACAATGTTTTAATCATTTATTGGACTGTCTTAAATGGTTATACAATGATATTTTACTCAGTTATGGATCTGTCTTAAATAGTTATAAACCAATGTTTTAATCATTTATGGGACTGTTTTAAATGGTTATAAAACAGTTTTAATCATTTATGAGTCTGTCTTAAATGGTTATAATATAATGTTTTAATCAGTTATGGAACAGTCTTAAATGGTTATAAAACAATGTTTTAATCATTTATTGGACTGTCTTAAATGGTTAAACAATGATATTTTACTCAGTTATGGATCTGTCTTAAATAGTTATAAACCAATGTTTTAATCATTTATGGGACTGTTTTAAATGGTTATAAAACAGTTTTAATCATTTATGAGTCTGTCTTAAATGGTTATAAAATAATGTTTTAATCAGTTATGGAACAGTCTTAAATGGTTATAAAACAATGTTTTAATCATTTATAGAAGTGTCTTAAGTGGTTATAAAATATTGTTTTAAACGGTTATGGAACTGTCATAAATGGTCATAAAGCAGTTTTCAACGCTTATGAAACTGTCATAAATGGTTATAAATAAATGTTGTAAACTGATGAAACCAATTTCAATAAAGCCATAGCTATAATACCAACATATAGTCTTCTTTTTCAGACATAACCAATAGTTATGACAGCAAGTTGTATTCCATATTTCAGATTGGTAATGAAGGAATAGAGAAGCTAGCTTTATGTGCAGAGAATTTAATGAAACTCAACATCCAGCATTGCTCAGTAAGTTGTTGAGTCAGCATTTGTTGAGTATCATTTCAATTAGAGGCCACTGTCATGGTTGAGTGGTTTCACATCCATCCACTGTTGTGGGAGTCCTTATTGCTGCCCCTCTGATCTTGCAGTTTGAGTATATTTGTTCCACATATACTAGATCATTAGGTTCTTTTGCTCACTACAGACAGGTTGAGAGAGAATCTTGTGAAAGAGAGAGAGAGTGTGTGTGAGAGAGAGAGTGTGTGAGTGTGAGAGAGAGAGTGTGTGTGTGTGTGAAAGAGAGAGAGTGTTGAGAGAGAGAGAGTGTGTGTGTGTGTGAAAGAGTGTGTGTGTGTTTGAGAGAGTATGTGTGTGTGAAAGAGAAAGAGTGTGTGTGTATGAGAGAGTGTTTTGTGAGGAAAAAATGTGTGTATGAGGGAGAGAATGTGTGTGTCTTTGAGAGAGATTGTGTGAGAGAGTGTTTTAGGATTATAAACAGAGAAGCCAAACACTGTAAGTTGCTCAGTAGGAAGAGCTTGGAAGCAACAAGAGGCGAATGTTGCGAATACCTTGGACTGCCCGAGTAACTAACTGTGATTATCTGAAAGAGGCTAATGAAACTAGAAAATTATATAAGAAAGAGACGATCAATATTCTTTTGTGATATAATGAGAAGAGAGGCGTTGGAAAAGATTAGTAGCGAAAAGAGGCAGACCTAAAGAAATTGTGCTGGATGGACTGAGAAAATGGCATAGAGGAATATCAGCAGAGTTGATCCAGAGCCCCAGGGACTGAGATCTGTGGAGAGACATGGATGGATGTCTACACCAGCTGCAGCAGGGCACGTGATGATGATGATAGTCTAAAATGGGCAATCAACCATGGGCAAATCTAAAGATGAAGAAACAAATAACCCTGCCAACCAAGAGGAAAGGAATCTCTCCTAGAAGAGGTATGCTGTGATTGGAGAAAGCCACATGGAAGCCTGAAGAAGAGAACTTCCGGTCCAATATGGCGATAGGCTGTTGAGCAGTTAAGGCCTCTGGAATATTTTTGCTCTGACTACGACCTGCTTACGTTTGTTCCTCATGTTGGACTGGTAGTACATGGCTCCCTCGCCCAGTTACTGAGTAAAGTGCTTGGAGCAACACTGTGAGCTGTGGATTTTATGTGGAGTGCTTTTACATCTCTCTGCGGTTGTTTATATAGTGAACTGCATGTTCAGAAAATGGCGGCGGCCAGTTGCTGAACTAGCTTGCTTTGCATTATGCAGTAATGTGTGTGAAGCTGCTGCTTTTCTAGTGACTGCCGCTGCCATCAACGATGAACTGTAATTTTCATGGCCGACTGTTGTGTTAGTATTCTGGCGGTGGCCTTATGCATGTACTTGCTTGTGCATACTATTGGTTTGGTGGTACTGCTGTTTGTTCCGCTTTTCACATGAGGCAGTGAGGAGCATTTTGTGTGATATTCACTGACACAGGAACAGAGCATTATAGGGGTGACCCTATGCCGTGAAGTTGGAAACGCGACTAATGACTAATGACTAAAAGAGAAAAAGTTTAAAGTTAGTTACATATCCTTTACAGGACATTACAGTCAACACCAGCATTTTTTGATGTTATGATCTCTTGGCAAGTTTATGTTCAGTAGTTTGCCATTGCTTTCTGAATGACCGTCACCCATACCATTTCGTAAAAAACCAGTGCAACGCGATCTGCTGCTAAATCACATGCAGCTGTGTTTCTAACGCGGGGATGCGGGATCATGAACCACATCCGTAACACCTTCACTATGGAGCTGATAGAAGAGAAGTAGAGCCAGGAATAAATAATAATGGAGGACATGGGTGAAGCTGTATGGGATAACTAAGGACAGGGAGGCTTGGAGTGAGTTGGTTGAGGGCCTATGTCCAAATGGGGGATGGAGGGAGAAAGAAGGAGATATGTTGATGCCATAGTGATCTTTCTATGTTCCTCAGAGTATTACAGATGAAGCCATTGCTACAATAGGTCTCAAGTGCCCAGGTTTAACCTTGTTGTGTGCATCCATGTGTGTCCGCCTTACAGATGCCAGTCTTGTAGCTCTGGGTCAGGGATGTCCTGAGCTGAGGTAGGTTTGGCCAGGCATCACATCTTGTCAGACAGGTATCTGGCTTTGTTTTTGTTGATAAGACTTTAAGTGGCGTGTTGGGCAACAATAGTATGACCTGGTTTATGTGAAGATGAATTTGTTCACACCCTAATGGCACCAGCATGGTGGGAAATGAGCAGGCTCGGTTTGTACCCCTTGATGGGTTATTGGTGCATGATAAGTCAGATGTGATCGGGGTCCTTTAGAATCTGTGTCTGTGGTGCAGAAGAACAGGTAGATCATCACGGCTTGGAGAGAATGGTTCTGCAGAGAGTGACCAGAGGAACTGGCCAACACTCAGGATTCAGAGGGAAGGCTAGACAGACATATAATCAGACAGGTACTGGTACCATTAATATTGGGACTCCTCGCTGGCTGTTGTAGATAAGGACAGAGCACGTATGGGAATGTCCCGAGAGCTGTGATATCAGTTCTTGACTCAACTTAACTCATATCAAATCATCCATCAAGTGGCAAGTGGTCTACAAACAAACAAACTTTATTTTCAAAGGGTAACTAATTGGGCATGCAGGCCTGTCTTACATTCGGCCCTTCCAATCACTCATCTTTCATTCATCAGTTGTGCATGTTACATTCACATAGGAAAAAAGAAAACATTGTCAAATGGGTTTTGTAAACATAAACAATGTAAAACAGTAAAACACAAACAACATAAACTACAAAATTTTGTGGCTAGCATTATATTAATCACATCACCATCAAGTGGCGAGAGGTCTACAAAAATATGTGGCTAACATTATATTAATCAAATCACCATCAAGTGGCAAGTGGTCTACAAAAATATGTGGCTAACATTATATTAACCAAATCTGTCATCAAGTGACAAGAGGTCTACAAAAATATGTGACTAGCATTATATTAACCAAATCTGTCATCAAGTGACAAGAGGTCTACAAAAATATATGACTAACATTATATTAACCAAATCTGTCATCAAGTGACAAGAGGTCTACAAACATACGAGGGTAAGTTAATAAGTAAGTCACAAATGGCTGTAGAAAAATAACTAAATATGATAACAACTTGAAACCAGTTTCTTTTTGTACATACATTGTCTCTTTATTTATCAACATAATTTCCACCAACATTGATGCACTTATCCCATCGTTTTATCAGACAGGTACTCCCAAACTCCTGCATACAAACTCCTCCCAAACCGGCTGCATAGAACTGCTTGCTCTATTTTCTAAACCATGTTTTCACTTCACATTCAATTTCGGCGTCACTCGCGAAATGTCTCCTGCCAAGGTGGGTGTTCAGTGGACTTAGCCCTTAGCAATTTCCCTTAAAGCGGTGCATAGCTGGGTAGAAAAAGTTAAGAGGGTGAGTCAATAAGTAGGTCACACAGTTCTGTGGGATGGCAGGTAAATGGAAACAAGGCACGCAGTTTGATGCAGCCAGTTTGGGAGGACTGATAAAACGATGAGATAAATGCATCAATGTTGGTGGAAATTATGTTGCGAAATAAAGGGACAATGTATGTATAAAAATAAACTTGTTTCAAGTTGTTATCATAGTTAGTTATTTTTCTACAGCCATTTGTGACTTACTTATTAACTTACCCTCGTATATGGCTAGCATTATGTTAATCAAATCACCCATCAAGTCGCGAGTGGTCTTCAAAGATTTGTGGCTAGAATCTATTATGCTTTTTTTCATGTTTACAGATATTAATGGGACAAGTTCAGAATAAATTGTTAGTTACACATACAATTTTCAGTAATTTAACACTATAAACTTACATCATGGGTAATTTTACGGTCATGCTTTGGCTAATTTTGTTTTACAGTAGTATTAATTTTTGTATGGTAACTGTTGACAAAGTTAATTGGCATAAAGATCAACAAAATGTGACCTTGCTTTCCATAGAACACTAGAAGTATCCGGCTGCAATCTGCTCACAGACAGTGGTTTCCAGGCTTTGACAAGAGTGAGTGGTTGTGTCTGAAAGTTGATGTGTTGGTAACTCACTATCTAGCAAGCATCTGCTGGCTTCATGAATGCCAATCATTGGAACCTCATGACGAACAAGGGAGAGATTTTGAAGACTTGCGACTGCTGGTTGAAGTCGCACTAACAGTTGATACAACCTATTTGAGGGTACTCGACTTTTGTTTAAATGACGTTCCAGCAAGAAGGGACAAAATATTTGATGGGACGTGTAGAAGGACAAATCTCAAGTGTTTGTAACCATCGTGTTACTGGAATAATCAGCATTGACACATTGTGACATATGCTGGTGGAGACTGAGGATCTTTGGGTTTGTTCAGAGTTCTGTGATGCCAGTTGTGCATTAACCATTCAACTGACCATTCATGTATTAGTTGCTCCATATATCACTGTTTTGTGACGATTGGCACCATATATCCCAATTATAACACAGGTCAATTTAAAAAAAACTTTCCTCAGTGAGGATCCTTTCTTGTACATAGATTGCTACATTACCTTCTCTTTTGAATGTGTATTGTGATACATTATCTTCTCTGTTGTACATACATACATATTGTACATATATTGTGATACATTATCTTCTATGTTGTACATACATTGTGCTACATTATCTTCTATGTTGTACGTACATTTTTACATTACCTTCTCTTTTGAGTATCTATTGTGCTACATTATCTTCTCTGTTGAAACAATTTTGTGCTACATTGTCTTCTCTGTTGAAACAATTTTGTGCTACATTATCTTCTCTGCTGTACATACATTGTGCTACATTATCTTCTCTGTTAAACATACATTGTGCTGCATTATCTTCTATGTAGAATATATATTGTGCTACATGATCTTCTATGTTGAATATATATATTGTGATACATTATCTTCTCTGTTGTACATACATACATATTGTACATATATTGTGATACATTATCTTCTATGTTGTACGTACATTTTTACATTACCTTCTCTTTTGAGTATCTATTGTGCTACATTATCTTCTCTGTTGAAACAATTTTGTGCTACATTATCTTCTCTGTTGAAACAATTTTGTGCTACATTATCTTCTCTGTTGTACATACATTGTGCTACATTATCTTCTCTGTTAAACATACATTGTGCTGCATTATCTTCTATGTAGAATATATATTGTGCTACATGATCTTCTATGTTGAATATATATATTGTGCTACATTATCTTCTCTGTTGAATATATGTTGTGCTACATTATCTTCTTTGTTAAACATACATTGTGCTACATTATCTTCTATGTTTAATACATATTGTGCTGCATTATCTCCTCTGTTGTACATACATTGTGATACACTATCTCCTCTGTTGTACATACATTGTGATACATTATCTCCTCTGTTGCACATACATAGTGCTACACTATCTCCTCTGTTGTACATACATAGTGCTACATTATCTCCTCTGTTGTACATACATTGTGTTACACTATCTCCTCTGTTGTACATACTTAGTGCTACACTATCTCCTCTGTTGTACATAGTTGCTACATTATCTCCTCTGTTGTACATACATAGTTGCTACATTATCTTCTCTGTTGTACATACATTGTGCTACACTATTGCCTCTGTTGTACATACATTAAGCAACACTATCTCCTCTGTTGTACATACATTGTGCTACACTGTCTCCTCTGTTGTACATACATTGTGCTACACTCTCTCCTCTGTTGTACATACATAGTTGCTACATTATCATCTCTGTTGTACATACATAGTGCTACATTATCTCCTCTGTTGTACGTACATAGTGCTACACTATCTCCTCTGTTGTACGTACATAGAGCTACACTATCTCCTCTGTTGTACATACTTAGTGCTACATTATCTCTGTTGTACATACAAAGTTGCTACACTATCTTCTCTGTTGTACATACATAGTGCTACATTATCTTCTCTGTTGTACATCTCTTGTACATACATAGTGCTACATTATCTTCTCTGCTGTACTATATAGTGCTACACTATCTTCTCTGATAGAGTTGTCACAACCTGGAGAAGATGGACTTGGAAGACTGTATACAGGTAGGTCAGTTGTATGCTGGTGTTATTGTGTCCCTGTGTTACCTTGTCTTGTGTTAGAACAAATCTGTCCATGTTCTTGAAGTTCTGGTGATCTAGTGACAAATCATGCCTTAGTGCTGTTTAATATTAGGCCTTCACATGTGCTAGACCCGTGGTTCTCAAATTTTTTTGGTCCATGCCTTCCTATACCATATGTTCAGAACGTCATCTCCCCCCCCCTTCAATTTTCCTCCCTATAAATTCCCCCCCCCCCCCCAGCCTTACACAGTATACATAATAAAAATGGAAGCTAAATTTAACAACACATACTAGAACAAGTCTAGACATCTACATAAAATGTGATTTGCGGGTCTACTTACGTTATAAAACGAATTTCATTAGGGCGAGAACTACAGAACCGTAAAATTTAGAGGGAAAAAACAATATCCAGTTCTTGTATTAATGCGATCTTGAAATAATCATAATTTCCCCCCCCTCCCCCCTCCCTGGAAACCCTAAAATTCCCCCCCTGGAAACCCTAAAATTCCCCCCTGGGGGAGAATTCCCCACCGGTAACAGGTTTTCGGAAATTACGGCCTGCTCATGTCCGACGCAAGTGCAGACGATTGTCCCAGAACAAAGGATTAGTTGGAGACGAAGGTTGCTGGCAGACAGTTGACATTTTGGTCCAGTGCTAAGTGATAGAGAGCGGGACAACGTGTCTTGATGAGGGTTGAAGACCTTTGACATCATGTCCAGTTGTAGTGACAACGCTTCTCATATCCACTGTCGTGCTGTTTGTGTGAAGGTATGTGTACAACCTTTTTCCTTAACAAGTGCGGTGTCGGTGATTCGAATTATGAGATTTCGCTAACGCGTGTACTACCCGTCGCAAGAAAGGAGGTCACGTGTGAACATTGATAAGGTTGTGTTTTCTGACTGTAAATTAAGCCTGTGGCAAACGCGTGTTTACCAGCATAGTATTGCTAAGCTATTTCGTAGGGTAGCAGCGCGCGGCTTGGGACCTGGGGTCCCATGTCTATGTCCCAGTCTATGAAGATATAGACTGGGTCAACCCCTACACCGTACTAATTTTATGAGACCGGGTCAACTCCAGGACCATACTAATTTTATGAGAGCGGGTCAACTCCACCATACTAATTTTATGAGACCGGGTCAATTCCAGCACCATACTAATTTTATGAGACCGGGTCAACTCCAGCACCATACTAATTTTATGAGAGCGGGTCAACTCCAGCACTGTACTAATTGTATGAGACCGGGTCAACTCCAGCACCATACTAATTTTATGAGAGCGGGTCAAATCCAGCACTGTACTAATTTTATGAGACCGGGTCAACCCCAGCACCATACTAATTTTATGAGAACAGGTCAACCCCAGCACCGTACTAATTTTATGAGATTGGGTCAACCCCAGCACCGTACTAATTTTATGAGACCTGGTCAACCTCAACACTGTACTAATTTTACGAGAACGGGTCAACAACAGCACTGTACTAATTATATGAGAGCGGGTCAATCCCAGCACTGTACTAATTTTTTGAGACAGGTGATTCATTCTACTGCACAGATCGTACCGGGATGCAGAGGTGTTTCCAAGGCACCAGGGCCGGGTTATATACTGGCCAAGACCTATTGACGCGTCCTCGTCGAGCATCCTGGGCAACAGGTCCCTTCGGGGTCCTGGCTAAAGTCAGTAGGATCGCCGATTCCTCCGAAGTCAGAGAGTGTCTGCCTGTACGGCGAGGAACCACCAGTCTGCACACCAATAAGCCAGACATGGGACAATGGATACTCACGCAAACCTCAGGTCCTGTATGACATCACACTGATGTTGGACAACAGGATGCCTTCATCCGACATACAGGACTTCACGTTGCAGCTCAAGCCAACGAACACAAGCAAGCAAGCATGAGACAGGTCAACCCCAGCACCATACTAATTTTATGAGACCGGGTCAACCCCAGCACCGTACTAATTTTATGAGACCGGGTCAACCCCAGCACCGTACTAATTTTATGAGAGCGGGTCAATTCCAGCACCTTTCTAATTTTATGAGAGCGGGTCAATCCCAGCACCGTACTAATTTTATGACACCGGGTCAACCCCAGCACCGTACTAATTTTATGAGAGCGGGTCAATTCCAGCACCGTACTAATTTTATGACAGCGGGTCAATCCCAGCACCGTACTAATTTTATGAAAGTGGGTGAATCCCAGCACCGTACTAATTTTATGAGAGCGGGTCAATCTCAGCACCGTACTAATTTTATGAGACCTGGTCAACCCCAGCACCGTACTAATTTTATGAGACCTGGTCAACGCCAGCACAATACTAATTTTATGAGACCAGGTCAACCCCAGCACAATACTAATTTTATGAGACCAGGTCAACCCCCAGCACAATACTAATTTTATGAGACCAGGCCAATCCCAGCACAATACTAATTTTATGAGACTAGGTCAACCCCAGCACAATACTAATCATAAAAGATCATCCTGCCTCTTCTGGAAATAGAAGCCAGACTGCTGTCTGGACAGACATGTGTCTCGGCAGGGGGAGTCTCTGTGGTGAAGTGGTCAAGCCGTTTGACTCGTGCTCCGAAGGTTGTGGGTTCGATTCCGGGCCGCACCCTTTGGTTTACGAGTTAAATGTTTCGGAGACTCCTGTTGGTCGTCGCTAAAAGCTATGGAGTTCGTGCTTTGTGTGACGCTTTCCGCGCTGCGGAAAGAGACTGAGCCATATGGGATAAAACCCGATGCGATGAAGTCGACCTTGTCGACTTTTAAGCGACTTTTAAGCGACAGACATGTGTACTAACCCCCCGTGTCACCACAGCTCCTGCAGTCATATACTCATGCTTGTGTCATGGTGGTTAGTGTGACCCTTGGTATCCACTGTGAAATCTGAGACTGAAGGAACTCACAGGAGTGTCATAGATGACAACAGGGACCTGGGAGGCTGAACAGCGCTGATGTAGTGACATTAGACGAAGAAAGCTGGAGGTCATTTTAGTGGCTTGTACAATTAGCGGAACATGGATTACAGTAATAAAGCTTGACAGTCTCATATCTTAGCTTGAGAAACAAAGGAAAACTATGGGTTATTTTAACATCTTGAAACATTACTGGGGAAAATATACAAGAATTTAGGAGAAATTAATGCTACTTAGTCTGGCTTTAATCAATTATGCAGAAGATGAGCAATACAGAGTTTAGTTTAGCAACTAGCAAAAATAGTCATTAAACAAGACAGACAACATTGGGAACACATTGCTAGACAGTGGGATGTGTCTTGGGATGAAGGAAATCATTAGAAGAGGATATTAGGGACACATTGCTAGACAGTAGGATGTGTCTTGGGATGAAGGAAATCATTAGAAGAGGATATTAGGGACACATTGCTAGACAGTAGGATGTGTCTTGGGATGCAGGAAATCATTAGAAGAGGATATTAGGGACACATTGCTAGACAGTAGGATGTGTCTTGGGATGCAGGAAATCATTAGAAGATGATATTAGGGACACATTGCTAGACAGTAGGATGTGTCTTGGGATGAAGGAAATCATTAGAAGAGGATATTAGGGACACATTGCTAGACAGTAGGATGTGTCTTGGGATGAAGGAAATCATTAGAAGAGGATATTAGGGATACATTGCTAGACAGTAGGATGTGTCTTGGGATGAAGGAAATCATTTGAAGAGGATATTAGGGACACATTGCTAGACAGTAGGATGTGTCTTGGGATGCAGGAAATCATTAGAAGATGATATTAGGGACACATTGCTAGACAGTGTGATGTGTCTTGGGGTGCAGGAAATCATTAGAAGATGATATTAGGGACACATTGCTAGACAGTGTGATGTGTCTTGGGATGCAGGAAATCATTAGAAGATGATATTAGGGACACATTGCTAGACAGTGGGGTGATGTGGTTAGAGATACAAGAAATCGTTATTGTCAGAGTCTAGAAGGGTACAGTGATGCAGTGACATCGTTACGCCCGCCAGGCGACTTAGTTCCCAGCAGGGATGCAGTAACTTCGTTACGCCGCCAGGCGAGTAGTAGTTACCTGCCTGCAAGATTGCTGGCTGACGAACCGTGTCAGAGTCTAGAAGGGTACAGTGATGCAGTGACATCGTTACGCCCGCCAGGCGACTTAGTTCCCAGCAGGGATGCAGTAACTTCGTTACGCCGCCAGGCGAGTAGTAGTTACCTGCCTGCAAGATTGCTGGCTGACGAGCGACCAGCGGTCAGGCAAGGACGACGCAAGACGCACGCATGCCTCGTGAAGCCACCTCAGGTGGGAGGCAAGTTGCAAACTAGCGGCAGACAGCTCTGGGACACGGACTTGGACGGACGCATTGTGAGCTAGCGCATGGCTGTTGGTGGTTAACGATTTAAAACTAGAGTTTGTGAACTTAGAATTTTTGTCAAACTTTATAGTACATGTAAATGTGATCGTGGAAGGCTCATTTTGATAAAGTACTACATTGTTTAAACATGGAGACTATTTGTAAACGTACAGTGCATACATATTGTTTGATCTTGTAAGCGTGTAAAACATTTGTGATTTGTGAAACTTGTCACCGTTTTGACCTTGTCGACATTGTGATCTTGTCGCCATTGTGACCTTGTCGCCATCTTGTAAACTTGATGTCTATGTCCTTACTGAATGTCATCTTGATGTAAGTGATGTGTCATCAATGTTGTAGAATGTTGAGATATATGTAGATTGTCTTTGTGAATTGAGTTGTGGAAAGCAGAAAGTTTTGGAAAGAAAGTAACTTGTGGTTTTTTTGGAAAAAAATTGTTGACGGACAAACTTACGACATACAATTACACTCAACGCCATACAAACCTAATCAATACTTAGTGACAAGCAGGCACACACCAACAAATAGACGCTAATTTATTTCCTCCAAAAACAAAGCAGGTTTTCCGTACCATCCGAAACCTTGCCGTAGAGGTCATTTGTGTTTTCGAAGTAGCGACCCTACAGTTCCTAGCCCGATTTCCAACCGTTCTTCACCGCATCCAGGGCACTTGAGTATATTTCTCTTTTCATATACTTTAAGGATGCAATTTTAGGCACGTATTGTCAATAGAAGTCAATTGTAAATTGTTCATTACTAACCACTTATAACATATTTTGTGTCGCTGGTATTTCATTGACATTTTCCATCATGTCTTCATTAAATGATTTCATTGATATGGGGTTAAAAATGAAGTTAACAGGTGATGAATTAATGAAATGGAGTGAGAATAAATACTCTGAACACCTTCGCGAGAAAGCTACTGAATGCGATGAAAGAGCGGCTGAAAGAGCTGCCAAGCAAGCAGAAGCAGAACTGGCTGCAAAGACAAAGCAAGCCGAATTAGATATTGAACTTAAGAAAGCAGAAATGGAACGAGAAACGGAATTAAAAAAGGCAGAAATAGCAGCTCAGAGTAAGAGAGAAGAACTGGCGTTACAGTTAAAGATGAAACAACTTGATACTGAGACTGCCATTAACAAAGAGTCTAAGAAATCTGAGAGACTGGAGAAAGAAAACCAGTACAAGAAATATCAAGGTATTGTACGTAATTATACCTCGGGTGACTGCATCGCAGCCTTTACCCAAAATTTTGAGACTTTAATGGAACATTACCAGGTTCCACTGTCTGAATGGAATATTGTTTATATGAGGAGTTTATCAGGGGAACATCTTAAAGTCATTGAAACCATCCCCAAAGACCTCAGAAAAGATTACCATTATCTGAAATCTAAGATTATGGCACATTTTATGTTAGATGAGGCAGGTTACAGAGAACAATTCAGCAAGTTGAGCCCAAAACCGACTCAAACGTTCTCTGATTACCTCTGCTTAGTCCGAGATATATTACCAAATGGACTTCAGCAACTAAAATTGACAAAAATTATCAAAGATTAGAAGATCTGATCATTAGAGATAAAATCATTTCATCCATTCCATCAGCATTTTCAAAATTTTTGCAAGAGAATGAATGCACTAGTGTAGATGAGATTGAGAGACGTGGTTCGGCGTATTACACAGCCAACAAACATTGTTTTGCCAGTGAAGCTACTGACATGAATTTTGTAGCAGCAGCTAACTATGACAAACCCTATAGTAGGCAGAAACCTCATAGGCCTACATCTGAGAAGTTTAATCACTGTAATTATTGTAAATTTTCACACCATCAGGGTGAGATGTGCGATAAGCACCCAGGATATCATACTTACCTACAAAACATGGTAAACAGACAAGATAAGGAGCGTAGATCCTTCAGAAATTTGCGTAAATGTTTCCTCTGTAAGGCATACGGTCACCATCAGAAAGATTGTAAAGGTAGGCAAATGACCAACAAAGCAAATGCCGCCTTGTTTGACAGTTCGTCGTCAGATGAAGAACAACCAGAGAAACATCCTGTGAACTCAGCACAGGCTTTTGACATGTTTAGCGCAAATAAATGTACTGTTTGTAACACCTTTTATGAAGATGGTATTTTAACATGCGGCCACGCCATCCCTATTGCCAATGAAGAAGCTAATTTGGTAGTAGATTCAAAAGGCAGGATAAACGTCCATCACGGATATGTGAATGGCAAGTCTGCTACAGTCCTTCGGGACACGGGCAGCTCACTTATTGGTCTGAAGAGAACGTTCATAATGCCTACAGACTATACAGGCAGGCACGTAACATGCAGAACATTCTCAGGCAATATTGAGAAATACCCACTAGCATGGGCATATATTGAAATACCTTTCCTCACTGGGAAAGTAAAGTGCGCTGCATTAACAAACCCAGTGTGTGATATAATAATTGGAAATTTACCAGAGGTGAATGATAAACCTCATGACATAACATCTCTGTGTATTGATGATAGCGTAACATCACCATCAAATGTCATCATTGATAATGTCACACCACCTAATGAATGTATGGTAGCTAATGTAGCACTAAGATCTCATGACATCATTGATAACATTGTTTCATCACCATCTGATATCATTGAATGTGTGAACGCAGTAACTAGATCTACTGCTAGAGTGCAAGATGAAAGTAATCAAACTGAGGCTATACAAATGCTCAGCCCAGTATCACTACCTACTAACACCATGAAGGAAACGTTTGTAACAGCTCAAAAAGCTGATCCTTCATTGTCAAAATACTTTAATCTGATCGGCCAAAAGCCAAAGGTAACCAAGAATGCAAAATGGCATTTTGCTGTGAAAAATGATATACTCACCAGATATTATACCAGAGGTGACAACACAACAGAGCAAACGGTTTTGCCAACTAATTATCGCAAGCAAGCCTTACATCTTGCCCATGATATACCTCTTGCAGGGCATATGGCATACACTAAGACCAGATCTAGATTATTGACACAGTTTCATTGGCCCAAATTTTGCAATGACATTAAAGAATATTGCAGAAGTTGTGACACCTGCCAGAAACTGGTAAAAAAAGGTAAACACCCACAGGCAAAGTTACAAGTCACTGACTTAGCCAGTCGACCTTTTGAAAAACTATCTGTCGACATAGTGGGCCCTCTCAATCATACAACAACTAGAGGGAATAAATATATTCTAACTGTCATTGATCAATGTAGCCGCTGGCCAGAAGCTATTCCGCTAAAGAACATAACTGCCAATGATATAATGGAAGTTTTCTTCCATATATTTTCTCGGATAGGTTTTCCAGACACTATCCAATCTGATAGGGGCACTCAGTTTATCGCCGCATCTACCCAAGCTTTCACCAAAATGTTGGGAGTGAAGCAATGTTTCAATTCCCCGTACCATCCTCACTCTAGTGGAGTAATAGAAAAATTTAACGGGGATCTAAAGCACATGCTTGCAAAAGTAATGCAAGAGCACCCCAATAACTGGGATGTATATCTACCAGCTATTCTTTTTGCTTATCGCGAGGTACCACATTCTAGTACCGGTTTCTCTCCTTTTGAACTTATCAATGGTGCCAAACCACGTGGCCCATTGACTATTTATCACCAAATGTTAACTGACTCTACTCCAGTACTTAAACCCATATCATCATACGTATATGTTACATCATTGCGTGAAAGAATCATCAAATCGTGTATTATTGCAAAGAATGCACTAAAATTATCTGGTGCTACTTATAGACAGTATGCTGACAAAGGTAACAGGACAATAACATTGACACCTGGACAGGACGTTCTTCTTCTACTACCTAGTGACAGACACTTATTGACTGATTCTTGGCAGGGACCTTTTAAAGTGACGAGACAGATTTCACCTGTAGATTACGAAATCCAAATAAAAGACAAACACAAAATATTTCACATAAATATGCTAAGACCATACCATAACAGAGACAACGAACAAGACGATACGACAGCTTGTACAGTGATAATAGATCATGAAGATGACGAGGCTAGTGACGAAATTCCAACACCTGCATTAGACACGACAAACTGCTTGAAGGAGATTAAAATCAACCCAAAGTTAACTCAAGCAGAGACAGACAGTTGCAAACAGCTTATACAACAGTACAACACCATCTTCTCCAACAACCCAGGACAAACAGAATTAGTACAGCATCACATCACACTCACATCAAACACACCCATAAGATGCAGACCATACACCATTCCATTACATTACAAAGAACATTTACATCAGGAGATCATCAACTTAGAGAAAAACAACATCATAAGACGATCCCAATCAAACTTCTCATCTCCAATGGTCATTGTACGCAAAAAGGACAACACAATAAGACTGTGTATCGACAATAGGAAGCTGAATAAAATAACTGTTCTAGATTTGGAACCAATGACAAACGCTGACGATCTACTGACAGAACTGACAGACGCTAGGTTCTTTACGAAGATAGATATGACGAAAGGATATTGGCAGATAGCAGTAGACGAACAGAGCAGACATCTGACAGCATTTGCCACACCTTGGGGACTGTACAAATGGTGCAAACTTCCATTTGGGCTAGTCAATGCCCCTGCCACATTCGTACGTATGACACGACTTCTTTTAGTAGACATTCCTAACATAATCTGCTATATTGACGACATCTGTGTTCACACAGAGACGATGACAGATCACATTAAGGCTTTAGAACAGACATTTGAACGTATTAGACAGCACGGACTGACGGTAAAGCCTGCAAAAGTAGACATAGCCTACCAGGAAATGTCCTTCTTGGGGTACAAAATATCGAATGGCTTTGTCATGACAGACGATAACATTGTGTCCAAGATACTAAAACTTTCACTTCCGACTAAAAAAAAAACAAGTCAGAAGTTTGTTGGGACTGATAAATTATTACCGGCAGTTCATTCCTGATTTTTCTGAACTGACCGAGGTGTTTACTAATTTACTAACAAAAGATAAACCAGAGAAAATTGTAAGCAATGAATGCCTAAAAATTGCATTCCGTAAAGTATTAGCTTGTTTTTCTGATAATAGCTTACATAATCCCATCCTGCAATTGCCCAATCTCCATTTACCTTTCAGATTGCGGACAAACGCTAGCTCCGTGGCGATTGGAGCAGTCTTGTTGCAAGAGTACAATAACATCCTCCATCCCGTGTACTTCGTATCCAGGAAACTAAAACCCAGAGAACGGGCTTGGTCAATACCTCAGTTGGAAGCCCTAGCATTAGTGGTGGATATAACTAAATTGTCTAGATTCCTTCTAGGACACCATTTCATCGTGGAATCTGACAGCAGCCCGTTGCGATTTATTAATTCAGGGGTACCTTCAAACCATATGGTAGCGTGCTGGTCTTTGAAACTCCAAGATTACAGCTTTGAGGTTCGACATATCCCAGGCAGAACCAACTCAATTGCCGATCTTTTGTCCCGTTGTCCGACCGACCCAGTAAGCACCAATGTCTGAGTGCAGTGTGTACAAATACACTCAGACCGACACAGCCATTCATCAGTGAATATTTTTTTTTTCCATTCACAAAAAGCTGTGTAATGTCTACAATGTGATGTGATAGGGGTTACTCCCAATATATATAGTGTTCTTATTTTACTAATTCATGTAGTGATTGTCGTGTATAATTGTGTAGTGTGTGGTAGAAAGCGAACTTTATTAATTGTATATATTACGAACAAGAACAGTGCCGCATTCGCTAAAAAAAAACTTACCGTAAGCGAACTATCCAATTTGACAGTGGCATCTGTGTGTGGAACATTCCAGGGATATTTTAAATACGTGTGTGAACGTGTGACTAAACATTGACAGCTACACCACTGCAGTCAACCGAAATCCATACGGTTTCGTAGTGAAACATCCAACACATGAACAGTCAACCGAAATCCAGAAGGTTTTGTAGTGAAACATCCAACACATGAACGATTAGAACATTGTACTGTCCGTAACTACATCAGACCGGAACAAGTGTGTTCTACAAGCTTCAACATCAGCTGTTTAGTGGTCGTGTGTACTTCCGGATTAGTTAGGAATTTAGAGCAAAATTAGCAGACGACAAATAAAAGTTCAAAAAAAGCTATGACGGTTCTAAAATCTTTAGGAATCAACAAAGTTGAATACACGAATTGTGTGTTTATATATTTATGTAGTGTAATCTTAGAATCATATCTTGATTAATGTATTCATATTACCGACTTTTTCTCGTTAGTATGAAGAAACGTCAAGCGATGACGCTAAGAAATAGGATAATTATTGTAAGATATTGTATTTCATAAATGTTGAAATTATTCCCCTTTCATTTATTTGTTATTACATTATTACACAAAGGGCCATAATTTGAAATGTATACTCTAATGCGTTGTATATAAATAGCCATGTTGTTGCCAGATTGTTAACACACCAGGTAGCCATCTACTGGGCATGGCACAGTGTTGCCGACATTGCAGACCAACACAAGAGCTCCTGGCCAAATAAGGTCAGGGTTTGAGCGTTTTATGCGACTTATATAAAGCCGTATTTCGGTCTAGCCAGATGGTTTTTGTTTCAAGAACCATATTATTACGTTTTTTTTTGGAGGCTGCGAGGTAGATGCGTGAAGCTGGTACTACCGATCTGACTGGGTCATTAATGCAATTGAGGTAATCAGCCATCGAGAGGATGAAACCTGACAAGTGTTAAAGGTTGAACACCACATGTCGTTGAATGCAACTTCCATTTCTTATATATTTCTATGGCATATGTGTATTTATTTGTATTTTGATACCAATGTATATAACAACAGAAGGGTCGACTCTGACAAGGTTAACATATTAACCCAGTATGTACATATATTATACATGAAAGATGACATCTTTCATGAAGTTGCCGGGGGAGCGTGCCAGAGTCTAGAAGGGTACAGTGATGCAGTGACATCGTTACGCCCGCCAGGCGACTTAGTTCCCAGCAGGGATGCAGTAACTTCGTTACGCCGCCAGGCGAGTAGTAGTTACCTGCCTGCAAGATTGCTGGCTGACGAGCGATCAGCGGTCAGGCAAGGACGACGCAAGACGCACGCATGCCTCGTGAAGCCACCTCAGGTGGGAGGCAAGTTGCGAACTAGCGGCAGACAGCTCTGGGACACGGACTTGGACGGACGCATGATGAGAGAAAGGCGTTGTGTGGTTTCTGTGCCTGAAAGTCAAATGTCTGGACATCTTGAGAGATAGACTTGTGAGCTGTATTGTGGATGTAAGTGTATTGAAGTATCAAGTATATATTGTTGTGATCATCGTACTGTATAGGATCTGTAAATAAATCCATTGAACGGTGTGTCGTTGAGTCTTACGTCAAATCACGTTGTACTTGTACTGTCTCACATGTGTTAGGTTAGCGAGCCAAGTTTAAGACCCTGACAGTTATAATAACTGTTAATATTCATGGAAAATAGATGTAAAATATCTTTATAGTTGCATGGCATGATTTTTATTGCTTATTTCTTTAAAACATCAGTTAATAATTAAACCGTACCATTTTATTTTATGTCTAGATCACAGATGCCACATTAGGTCACATTGCAATGTACTGCCACCAGATGAGTGCTCTTGTAAGTACTTCTGTCAGTTTGTGTTACTGACGTGTCTGTTCTATATGTTGTCACTGTCATAAGCCAACTTATGTTCTGTCACATCATGCAGATAGTTAGTTAACCAATAAGATTAATCCTCCCATTTCCATAAGAGCTGCATTGGGGTAGCGGCTAGTGTACTTTCCTGCTGACCTGGTGGGCATGTGGTCAAATCCCCTCAAGGTGGGATTCTGTATTCATTTACCTGAGCTTCTAGTTTGACCTTGCCTAAACTGGGTAATAGGACATTACCTGGCAAGTGCAGGCAGCCAGTTTGATATTAACCACATCACACATCACACACAGAGTGCTGATGACGATGTATCTGAAAGTATGAGGCAGACACCATATATCCAGTATGCTTCATGGCATGAAAAGTGATCCTTTACTCTGTTTCCTTTGATTCCACTTCCAACTCATTGAGGATTTTGTGCATGGCCCATAATTCTCTTCCAAATGACACTCAATGGGTGATGTGGTGAGTTAGTCACTGCTTTCATCTGACCACTGTACAAGAGTGACCATGTCAGGACTTATCTGGTGTGCAGTAATGATAGTCCAATTTGATCATTTGTGGTCAGTGTCAGACTGGCCACCAGACCTTCAAGAAAATGTTCTGGTTTCCTAGTTATTTGTTTCATCTTCTTGTTTACTGTTTTTCTAGGAGCGTTGCACAAGAAGTCTGGTTGTCTTTTGTGTTTATTGGTGTAAGTGAATCATGGGGGGTGGGGGGGGGGATGAATGAACACATTAGGAAGAATTTGGAAGCAGCGGATATGTGGTTTTGGAAACTAATGTTACGCATCCTTTAGGCTGCCAGAGTAACTAACAGTAGCCTGGAAGAGGCTAATGAAAATAGAACAACAATAGGAAAGAGACAGACAGCATTCTTTGGTCATGTGATGAGAAGAGAGGCATTGGGAAACATGACGACTGGATAGATTGTAGGAAAAGAGGCAGAGACAGACCGATAGAAGAAGTGCTTGATGGACTAAGACAGTGAGATGGATGAATATCATTAGCGTTGATCCAGAGCACCAAGGATCTGTGGAGTGACATGAAAACCTATGCCAATTGGCAGGGAGCATGATGTTGATGATGATGATATTACTGCAATCAAGGGCTAAATTAGACTCCTAAATAACTTTGTGAGGTTTGTTGTCTCTGTGAGCCAATTCTCAATCTGCAGTTGGCAAAATGTATAGCAGTCTTGAAGGATATGTTCAGCTGTCTGTTCATAAAATGGCTAAACACCCATGTTATGAGGCTGGATCGACCAAGACTAGTCGCAAGCATATCCTTTCTTTGGTTGTTTGAGCCCAGGACAATTGAACCTGCAGGCTAGTGCGTTAGCTGCTGCACCATCACTGCACTGTCATGCATTGCAATAGAATTTGGTTTCTGACATGATCCTTTCTTTGTTGTTTCTTGTGTACCCCAGGAGGTAGAGGAGAAGATGTGTAGCGGACATGCATGTTTGGCAAAGATATTCATATGTATATGTGTAAGCACACAGTGTGAGAGACAGTTTGAGAGAGAGAAGAGTGTGTGTCTGAGATAGAGAATCTGAGAGTGAAAGAGTATGAGAGCAAGAGAGTTTGAGTGAGAGTGTCGCAAAGAGAGTTTGAGGAAAAAGAATATGTGAGATATAATTTGAGAGAAAGAGTGAGTTTGAGAGAGAGGGTCTGAGAAAGAGAGAGGAGAGAGAGAGAGGGGTAGGGTTAGAAAAGAAATTTGGTGAGTCTTAGAGAAAGGAGTGTTAAAGAGAGTTTGAAAAAATTTGGGAAAGAACGTCTGAAAGAGGTAGAGTCAAAGAGAAAGAGAGAGAGAGAGAGTCTTGATAGGACAGTCTTTTAACATGTAAAGTAAAATAAGACCATGTTATATTTTATCTGTGAATTCTGTATGCACGTACTTGTCTTTGTTTCCTGGACAACCTTTGTCACTCCTCTTCTATCCTTGGTTCTGTGAGGAGAAAACAAGATTTTTCTTTCATTGTGATTACATAGTTGAAAATAAAACATTACAAGAACATGTTCTTGTCTCATATGGAGATATGACTAACACTTACTGGAAAGTGAATATCTTTGGTTCATATTGACTAGTCCACCTGGCTCATTGTATACTTACTAGTTTGAACCTTTCTTCATGTTGCCAGTCTTTGTCCCACTGTGAGCTAATCACAGATGAAGGAATCCGCCAGATTGGCTCTAGCCCTTGTGCCATGGAACACCTACAGATCCTGGAGCTGGACAACTGCCCACTGATCACAGATGCAGCCCTGGAGCACCTCATGGGCTGCCAGTCTCTCCAGAGGATTGAGATCTATGACTGCCAGCTGATCACCAGAGCTGGCATTCGACGACTAAGGGTATGATATGACTGTTATGTTGAACAGGGTTTCTTTATTTGTCAGTTATTTGTGGTCTGGTTTCAGTCATCACAAAACACTGTCTTTGTGAAAAAGTAAAGAGCTCTTTAAGGCACATCAGCATATCGTGCTAGACTCATATTTTGGAAGACCAAGTGGCTCTGTCTTCATTTAATCAATCAGGTGCCATCTCCACAATGAAGGTTGGCTGCAATGGATCTCCAACACTGTCTGTCTCTCGTCTTGACTGTACATTCTGTCAGGCTGATGTTCGTCCATCTCTTGATGTTATCTTCCCATTTGTATCTTTGTCTGCCTCTTACTTGCTTGCCCTCAACCTTGCCTTCCAGTATGGTTTTTATAAGAGTATCATGTCTTTTAACGTGGCCAAAATATTTCACTTGCCTCGTCTTTATTTCTTTCAATCAGCTCTCTTCATTCTCAGTTTTTCTAGAACCTCTGCATTTTATTGTTTTTGTTTCCATGAAATACAACATATTCTTCTGTATATCAACATCTCCAGGGCTTCTATGCGACTTTCTAGTTGCTTGTTCAATGTCCAGGCTTCTGCGCCATACAGTAGCGTTGAATATTCGTAGCATTCTCATTTGTAATGCGTTATTAATGTCTCTAGATGTTAATACTGATTTCATGCCGTTGAAAGTATTTTCGCCATTCCTATTCTCATTTTGATTTCTATTTAACTTCTGCCATCATCTGTTATTATATGTCCAAGATATGAGAAACTTGTTACTGTCTTCATTGGGCCAGTTTAATTGATGAAGAAAATGCTTATTCGTTACCAATGCCACTAAAGGAAGCGAAGAATAGAAACACTGTATCCTGCCATGCGTGTTTGAAGAGGTGACTAAGGAGGGTTGGTCTTGGAGTTGGTTACATCAATGTGTAGAAAACATAAGCTGCACAATCCATCAACCATGAACAAGTTTAAAGATAAAGGAAAGACAAAGGAATACTTCAGCCAACCATAAGGAAAGAGGCTCTTCTAGAAGAGGTATGATGTATTGTGATGTATTGTGGGTAAAGCCACGAGGAATCTGGATTGCTTACTTGGTATAGGGGATGATATAAAGGGAACTGCAGGCGATAGCAACAAGTAGTACAGGTGCTGTATACAGTGAATCTTGGATTGTAAATGAACAAATTAGGAAGAATTTGGAAGCAACAGAGATGTGTTTCCTAAGACGAATGTTGCAAATTTCTTGGACTGCCAGAGTAACTAACAGTGACTGCCTGAAAGAGGCTAATGAAACTAGAACATTATATACAAGAAGAAGAAAGAGACAAACAGCTTTCATTTGGTCATGTGATGAGAAGAGAGCATTGGAGAACATCGTGACAACTGGGAAGAGAGGGAGACACAGACCAAGAGAAATGATGCTTAATGGATTGAGACGGTGGTATGGAGGAATATCAACAGTGGAGTTGATCCAGAACACCAAAGACCAGGATCTGAGGAGGGTCATGAATGCCTACGCGAGCAGGCATGGCACTTGATGATGATGATGATTTTGCGCAGGCACCAATAATTGAATGTTTGTAGTTTATTAGTAATCATATTAATTGTTATCCATGTTTCTGATTAATGATACACATGAAGTTAACATTATCAGGCAATAATGATTATTATAAATTGTTGCAGTGCCGCCTGCCAGATATTTTGGTGCATGCCTACTTTGCTCCAGTCAGTCCACCCACATCCGTGGGAGGGGGAAGGCAGAGGTACTGTAAGTGCTGTGTCATTCTCTGATGCTGCGACATCATCTAACCTGCAGCACCATATATCATGTTCAGGTAGGTCAGTCAGGTGGAGGTGTCATCTGTACTAGTTATATTACAGTCTGTAACTCCTGTCTCAGTCAGTTGTTATTTTAACCCATCAATTCCTAATTTCTCTTATTGCGGCATATTGCCTCAGTGATTATTCAATGAGATGCTTATTTTCATTCTGCTATGCTGTCCTCCTATCTTTAGTGGTATTTTTCTAGTATTATTCATTGCTAACCCAACCACCATCGTAAACAATAAAAGATATACACCAATTTTTAATTCACAACAGAGACTAGAAAGGTGACCAGAATACTTTCAAGAAGCACATAACCCCACACATAACACAGGGAACCCAAATTTTGTGCCTAAAAACTGAACAACAAGAACCAGATATCATATCTGCAGAAGTAAAATCAGATAGAAAAGTCCTTAACTGATTCACTGCCAAACAAAAAAGTGGGTCCTGACCAAACAGAAATTCATGGCAGAAAATGTATTGAAGGGCAATCTTTTATGTGTGTAAATCATCATTTCCGGGCACTAAAAATTGCAGAAAATAAGAGAAATGAAACAAATAAAGTACCGTCTATACTAAGCCAATGGATCGGCTTCTGGCAGGTCAACACCGTTCCATTGCACCGACCTATCGGCTTGCAGCAGGCAGTCAGTTAAAACAAATCGCAGTGTCCACATGGAATAACCACAGAAACTATTCAGGCTTGTGAGAAAATAGGAATTCATTGGCTAACAAGACTTTTTAGTGTAGCCTGGGAAAAAAAAAAGAAACATCCCAGACAGTTGGCAACAGGCAGTAATAGTACCAATATCCGGGAAGGTTAACCCGGTCAACAAATGCCCGCAGAAGTCGGATGTGTCGGCCTAATGGCGCAAGAACACAGCTCTGCTGTAAACAGGCACAACGCAATCACATCCGAAAAAAAAAAGCCCGGATGAACGCAGAAGAAGGTGAAGAAGTACCAATATGGAAAAAGAGGCAATATGAGAGAGAGAGTAACAAACAGAGGTATATCACTCTTAAGTCACATAGGGGAAATATATGCAAAGCTATTGAAAAAGAAGCAACACTAAAGAGCAAACAAGGCAAGACAATTTAGTATTTTGTCAGACCCCTGCTAATTAATATCTGTATAGACAGAATATCCAAAGAAACAAGCCTTGACAGAATCAGTTCAGAAAATGTTGAACCCTTTACTTTAGATGAAATAACAGATCCAACGGCAATGAATTAACGTAATTTTTGTATGAGTATAAAGTCAACCAAAACTGAAGTCATGCAGGTCAGCAGATGTCCTGGTCCACTAAATATACTGATAAATAGCACAACTCTGAATCAAGTTAAAGCATTGATTGATTGATTGATTGATTGATTTAGGAACATTGCATTGTTAAAGCATTGAAATATCTAGGAAGTATGATCACAGATGGTGACAGAACAGTTAGAGAAATCAAAATCTGATGTCAAAAAGGAAACATGCTTATTTATCAACTAACATCCATACTGAAACATCCAAATACACATATGCCCACAAAATGTCAAGTAATACATAGCATATTCACACCAACCCTGTATTACCAATGTCATACTAGGACATTATCCAAATTACACTTACCCTAAATCACGACCTGTGAGATGAGATGCTTGAGGAGAGCTTCAAACTTAACTGAGGCCGAGTAAGAAATGATGTTATCAGACAGACAGTGGGATCAACACCTTGTGCCACATATATTAAAAAGCAACCCTGTCAGTTACTAGCACTGGTGCTACATCAAAGGCAATATGATGCGAGAGCATGAGAACGCCCAAGAAGAAAATGGACTGATGATATCAAAGACACTGTACAATCACACAAAATGACACTATCCAGTGCCACCCATCGGGCGCTGGGATGCTAACTATTCTTCCTCATAATTCTTGATGACAAAAGTGGAAAATAATTTAGATTTGTTGTTAACATGAATATCTCTTTTCATTATTGTGTGAGATACTGATATTTTGCTTCCTCCACAGAAAGAGTTCCATTTCTGAACTCTTCTACTCATGGGAACAGTTTTAGCGTCTGAGCCTGAGATGTCTGAAGTATTTGTGTGTCCGGATGTCCTCGGAGATTATTATGGAATGGTGCTGCATCCATGGCAAGGTTCAAGCAAAGATCACCTGATTATGTCAAGTTTACAGTTATTGAGGCGAGGCCTTGCAAATGAGTTTCAGTAGTTCTTGTCTTAAAGGGAACTAATCCTGCAAGATCACATTAGTTTTTATGTTAATTGGAACTGCTGATCCTTGGTAATAAATTGGAAAGAACTGATGATGCTAGTTGCAAAATAACAATAGTTCTTGTGTTAAAGGAAACTAATGATCTCTGGTAATAAATTGGAAGGAACTAATGATGTCTGCTGCAAAATAACATCATTTCTTGTGTTAAAGGGAACTAATGATCCTTGGTATTAAATTGGAAAAAAAATTGAACATCTGCTGCAAAATAACATCATTTCTTGTGTTAAAGGGAACTAATCATCATCATCAGGATATTCCTGGCAGAAAGTGACATAGACATTCATGCCTCCCCACAAACCTTAGTTCTTGGTATTCTGGGTCAGTTCTGTTGATGATATCCCAGCATGCCATTACCTTAGACCATCATGCATCATTTCCCTCGGTTTGCCCCTGTCTCTTCTGCCACTGGTCTTTCCGATTGTCACCATGTTTTACAATGCCTCTCTTTTCATAATATAACCAGAGAGTTGTATAATTTACTGTCACTATCCTCTTCCAGGCCATTGTTGTCACCATGTTTTACAATGCCTCCCTTCTCATAATATAACCAAAGAAATCTGTTTGCATCTTTCTTGCTGTTGTGTATAATTTACTATCACTAGTCTCATTCAGGCCACTGTTGTCAGTTACTCTGGCTGTCCAAGATATTTCCAACACTTGCCTCACAAACGGGCACTTTCCCGTTGTTTATGCTTCACCTCGATACCGCAAGGTACAAGAGAAACAAGATGAGATGAGATGAGTCTCAGAAACAACATCTCTGCTACCAACAAGCTCTCCCTGTTTTGTTCGTTCACATTCCAAGATTCACAGCAGAACAAGTTCTATAGAACGTTTCAATACTCTCATTCTGACATTTATAAAGTTAATAATTGTATGAGATATTTTTCTTTATCTGAAATGCCACTTTTGCTTGGTCTACTCTACTGTTGATGTCTTTCACACATTTTCCATCTGATTTCATGATTTCCCCCCAAATATTTGAATTGATTTACTTGGTTAAGCATATTCTTTCTGTTGTAATATGACTATTTTTATGATCTCTTTCTTTGATATGGCCATTGTTTCTGTTTTCTTGATATTCAAACAGATAAGGTTAAAAAATATTCCTTGTTTGCAGTCTCTGTTACTACAATGTCCAACAGCTGCTGCAGATCTCTTGTGTTTTCAGCAATCATTACTGTTCGTCTGCATAGCTCTGATTGCTTGTATTGTAGCCTCCAAACTCATACTCCTGGTCTATCTTTGACCCCATTATTTCAAGTTTTTTGAAAATGTTTTTCCCCCCATTTCATTTCAGGTTCTCTGTGTTATTTGTGGGGTTATGTGCTTCTTCAAAGTATTCTCACTTCAAAGTCTTCCCATTATTTCACTATAGAGAGAGAAGAGATCATTTGACAAAACACATCGTCTCACACTTTTGTCTGTTCACATTTGCCCACCTTTATTTCCATTGTTTTGAAGTAAATATACTTTATTATTCTGAGATCTTTCCCATAAATGTTAATATTCTCAAACATTTTGATCATGTCGTCATGTTTCACTTTATCAGTTGCCATGGTGTATTCTATACAGCATAAATATAGATATTTCTGTGTTTCAGTTAATCACTCTGTTACCGATTTATTCCTTTTCCTTCCACAAATCCCTACTGTTATTTGCTAGTTTCCATCTTTACTTTCCTTCTTGTTCTTCTCATTATAATTCTGAGTAGAACTTTAGTGACATGTTTCATGATGTTGATTGTATAAATCCCTTCACATTCAATAGCTGCTGGTCTCTTGGGTGAAACTGTAACTCAGATTTCATCATATCATATATAGCATGTATCCACTTCTGTAAATATCGTTCAACAGTTCAGTTACTGAAAACGGTGTATTCCAATTTACACACAGAAAGCACAAACACTGTTGCACGATTTATTGCCTGGCATAGTTAACTACATCTCGTCAGGAGCAGACTGTACATAATTTAACATAAACTCTGATTGTTTGCATGAAGCCGACTGAACCACCTACTTGCTAATGCCTCACAATATTTTAGCAATCGTTTATTGTTCTTTTAAAACAGTATATGAAATGTTTTTTTTTAATACAAACATACATGCTCATGTTAAATTTGGAATTACTGTGGGGATAACAAATGTTCCACATTCGAACACTACCTGTGACTATGTGTTGTAAGTGTTTCAGTTTAAGTATTATTCATTTATTCCCTTCCCATAACATATCACTCTGCAGTATGCACCTGATGAGATGCAGCCAAATATGCCAGGCAATAAATCGTGCAACGTATTGTTTGTATTGTCTGTGTTCAAGTTTAGTTGTTATTTCTTTTCCAAATTCTACCAGTACTTTAAATTCTTTTACCGTGATTCCATCTGGCACAGACTGTTTCCTCCCCCCATATGTTTGATGGTAACTGTGATTTCTTCATTTAGTATTGTTGGCCCTTCAAATTTACTGTCTTCTGTTAATTCTGCTCTGTCTCCATCATATAACTGCCTTATGTATTAATTCCATCTCTTTATCATAGGACTGTCTTTTATTACTGTATTTGATTTTTTAAAATCCTGTGTTTAATCTTGTTTTTCTTTCTGTCAAATGACTGATTTGTTTGTGCATATGTTTTGTATCTTTAATAGTTTTTTTTTCTATTTGTTTCACTGCTTGTTTAACCAGTCATTATTTCTCTTTGTGCATTTGCCTTTTATTGCTCTAACAGTCTTATATTCTTCTTTGTCAGTTGTACTTTCTTTTTTTCTGCCCATCAACTTTAAAATTCCTTCAGAAATCAGAGCAAATAAGTTTTACTGGTAAATAACAGTAGTTCCTTTCTTAAAAGGAACTTATGGTCTTTGCTGTTAAGTAACAACAGTTCTTTTATTTGAGGGAATAAGTGATCTTTGCTGATGTTTTGGCTAAAGGGAATGTTAATGTATAAATAGCTATGGATCTTTTGTCATGAGGAACTAATTATCATCAGTGGTAATAAATAAAATTTGATGACAAGACACTAGTGATCTATGCTGGTAATAACCAGCAGTTCTTTTGTTGAAAAGAACTGGGAGCCTTTATAGTAGTTCTTTTACTAGATGTGACTATTGACATTTGCTATTTCATTTCTTTTAGAAAACTTGTGATTTACAGCATAAGTCCAAAGAAAGCATGAGCTCTTTACTGGTAAATATGTGTAGTTCATATGATGTAGGGAACTAATGATCTTCTGTGCTAAGTGTAATTAGTTCTTCTATTTCATGGAACTAGTAATGATATGTATATGTTTAATGGAAAACATGATAATGCACATTAGATACTATAACTGAAGATCTCTAATTATTTTCAAATCTTGAGGTTAATGTGGTATTAGTTTGGAAGAGCTGTAGAAACAGTTCATTATGCTATGCTTGTAGCGTGATAGATTAAATGTTGCATTTGAGTTGGTTTGTGAATAATATCAAGACTAAATGTTGCATTTTTGTAGGTTGTGAATAACAACAAGACTAAATGTTGTATTTTTTTAGGTTTTTGAATGATTTGAGGAGGAAATGTTGTATTTGAGTATTTTTTAAAGGACTTCAAGACAAAATGTTGGATTTGTGTAGGTTTGTTAATAGTTTGAAGACTGCATGTTGCATTTGAGTAGGTTTGTTAGTGATTTGAAGAGTATATGTTGCAGTTGAGTAAATATTGGAATGATTCAACATCAGTTTTGAAAACACTAAACGCCTCCTGATGAACACAAAGACATATCCATAGAAGAGCTGGATCAACAGTGTGATGGCAACCTACTTCATGAGTGTAACATTACCGTGGATTTCCTATTACAGCGATAGTTTGGGAAGTGAGACAAGTTGCAAGACAACAAAAGGATGGTTGGTTACGATCCCCTGTTCACAAACACTTGCCTGCCAAGGTAGAGGTCAGGGTGCAAGCCCTACAGTAGCTGGATTATGTATCTGACCAATACGTCTCTAGGCTTGGATCAGCCTCATGAAATGGCCTCCAGGTAATTCTCAGAATTTTCTAGAAGGGAAAAATGACAAATATGAAAGCTGGTCGGCACAGCTGTGAATAAATTCAGGTATTGGTTGGCACTCATAGAAGTAGAAGCCAGTCCTAGAAGTATAGCCTATGAGTGCCAATCCTTGCCTGGTAATTTATTGATCTGCTGTTTCCATGGCCTTAAGGGCTGCCCTGTCATTGAGATTTCTGGTTATTATGTATTGACCTGTATCACATGGCCATTGATCAAGCTTGTGTAATAGACACAGCATCTGCTAGAGGACTGTGCAGCTACATGTGGGTGGACAACAACAAAGGATTGACGGCAAGAAGCCTGTCAGAATGCATCATGTAGATACAGGATCTGTTGTGATAGATGTGCTGGAGGGGGAGTGGGAGTCCAGCATGGTTGAGTTCAGCACAGCTACATGCAGGTGGACAACAACAACAACAAGGGATTGACTGCAAGGAGTCTGCCAGAATGCATCATGTAGACACAGGATCCAAGGGATCCGAGACTCATTACAGGCAGACTTCAGTGTGGAGATGGCACAGAATGATGATGATGTGTATATATACCGAGGACCTAATAATTCAGACCTCTGCAGGAGTCTCTACCACATGATTGCCTTGACCATAGTTTATTTTACTTTTTTGTTTTTGATTTGCTAACTAGAAATTATTAGCAACCCTTTCCTGAAATAATGTAGAGGGGACACAACAACAAAATAGAGCTGAACCAAATAATGATAGTTGCACATGGAATCAAATGGCATGACTGACTTTTGCTCAACTACATTAGTCTCGGTGTGAATGGCACAACAGAAAATGTCAGGTTCTGCTGGCTATATGGATTATTAACAATCACACTGTTATCTACTATGGGAGAATGAGCTCCTGTTAGTGTGCCTGAAGTGCAGTGCAGTCATTTCCATCTTTGGAAATATGTTATACTTCTGTACATGTACATGTATTTGTTTGTCATACAGGACAGACAATTGTAACCAATAAGGGGCTCATATGGTATTGTAGTCCAATCTTCTTGTCAAAGCCCTGTCTTTAATTTATGGTTCTGGCTTCGTACTACAGTTCTGTTTTCATTCCACAATCCTGTTTTCATACTTTAGTCCTGTCTTCATGCCACAGCCCTGTCTTCATACTATAGTCCTGTCTTCATGCCACAGTCCTGTCTTCATACTATAGTTCTGTCTTCATGCTATAGTCCTGTCTTCATGCCACAGCCCTGTCTTCATGCTTTAGTTTTGTCTTCAGCTTTAGTTTTGTCTTTATTCTTTAGTTTTCTCTTTATACTATAGTCCTGTTTTCATACCACAGGCCTGTCTTCATGCTATAGTTCTGTCTTCATGCTATAGTTCTGTCTTCATGCTATAGTCCTGTCTTCATGCTATAGTTCTGTCTTCATGCTATAGTCCTGTCTTCATGCTATAGTCCTGTCTTCATGCTATAGTCCTGTCTTCATGCTATAGTTTTGTCTTCATGCTATAGTTCTGTCTTCATGCTATAGTTCTGTCTTCATGCTATAGTCCTATCTTCATGCTATAGTCCTGTCTTCATGCTATAGTTCTGTCATCATGCTATAGTTCTGTCTTCATGCTATAGTTCTGTCTTCATACCATAGTTCTACCTGTATACATTAATCCTGTCTTTTTACTATAATCATGTCTTCATACCAGGATTCTGTCTTCACATCACATTCCTGTCTTCTACTATACTCCTGCCCTCATGCCATAGCCTTATTTTCAGGCTATAGTAGTCCTATCTTTAGGCTACCATCTAGCCTTTCTGTCTGCTTGCTGTAGTCCAGTTGTACACTATGCTTCTATGTTCACGCTCAATTCCTGTCTGTCATACTATACCCCTGTTTGCATTCTGTCATCCTGCCTTCAAGCTATATTTTACACTTTCTGATTTACTACCGTATTAATGTCTGAGGGAATGGTGGCATATTCAGCTATGGCCATAGAGGACCAAGCTTTGATTAGCCAGGTGATATCTCAGTTTCCTTGACTCTAATGTCCAGAGAGATTGCATGTAAAGTTATACCAGCAAAGGAGATATGAAAACAGTTGTTTGGGCAGAAGAGCAAGGATTGGAAGAATATTATGTTATTTGATTTTTATGGTTTAATCTTGCAATGTCCTGTTGTAACAATATAGTTATAACTCTATACCGTTCTATGTGGCATAGTCCAATTATCTTGGTAAAGTGCTACTCATTTGATTTGGACGTATTTATGATGGTGTTCTTTCCTTTATAGTCCGATATTCATTTCTGGTTTTTATGTTATAGTTTTATGTGTCTGATATAGTCATCATCATCATGTAGCACATGCTATAATGTTATCATTCTTATACAGTCATCATCATGTAGCACATGCTATAATGTTATCCTTATACAGTCATCATCATGAAGCATGTGCTATAGGTTTATCCTTCTTATACAGTCATCATCATGAAGCATGTGCTATAGGTTTATCCTTCTTATACAGTCATCATCATGTAGGACATGCTATAATTTTATCTTTCTTATACAGTCCTCATAATCATATAGCAAGTGCTATAAGTTTATCATTCTTAAATATCCCCACCATCATGTAGCACATGCTTTAGATTTAAATTTCTTATATAGTCCTCATAATCATGTAGCACATGCTATAGTTTTAACCTTCTTAAACAGTCCTATTCATCATGTAGCATGTGCTGCAGTTTTAACTTCCTTATATAGTCTTCCTTATCATATAGCACATCCTATAGTTTTATCTTTCTTATAATAGTTCTCCTCCTTATCATGTGGCACAGGCTATTGTCTTAACTGTCTTATATAGTCCTCCTCATCATGCAGCAAGTGCTGTAGTTTTAACTGTCTTACATAGTCCTCACATCATGTAGCACGTGCTATCCAGAACATTGCAGTCATCAGATCCTGCTGGAACATCTCGCTCTGTATCAGTTCCACAACCTGATGCAGTAGCCATCTGATTAGTCTGGCTGTTCCTTGGAGTCCCGAGTGTTGGTCAGAACCTCTGGTCACTATAAAGCACCATGTTCTCCAGTCCGTGATGATCTGTCTGTTCTTCATCACTATACACACAATCCCAAAGTGCCCCGACTGATCTTGCAACAATACCCCACCAAGCGATGCAGACCCACCAATCTGTCCACCTGCTCATTTCCCCCCCCCCCCCCCCCCCCACACACACCCACCAGCATGTCCTGGGGAAAAGAAACCAACAGATCCCTCTATCTTTGATTGTTGAATGTAAGCCTACCGTCCTGCATGAAGCTTGCTTGTCTTCATCTTTCTCATCATACTTTGTGAGTCCATTCCAATCACTGCATCTGTGTGCTGTTTGTCCTCCAGTGAATGGAACACCGCTGTGATTGCCACCACCTCCAATATTTGACTAGATGTTGTGGTAGTGTCCTACCTTGACAACATAGCCTGACCGCCACACTGTAGGGTGACGTCCAGTATCTGTGTATTGCTGACATTAATTGCACTATCATTCTTCACACTCTTATCATGCAGAAGCCTGGAATTTTCTTCTATGTGCAAGCTTTATCTTCAGGATACAGTCCTCTCTGTATGATAAGTTCTATCTTAATGATACAGTCCTCTCTTTAAGATAAGTTCTATCTTGATGATACAGTCCTCTCTGTATGATAAGTTATGTCTTGATGATACAGTCCTCTCTGTATGATAAGTTATGTCTTGATGATACAGTCCTCTCTGTATGATAAGTTCTATCTTAATGATACAGTCCTCTCTTTAAGATAAGTTCTATCTTGATGATACAGTCCTCTCTGTATGATAAGTTATGTCTTGATGATACAGTCCTCTCTGTATGATAAGTTATGTCTTGATGATACAGTCCTGTTGTTATAATTCAGAACTAATTATGTTTGCTACTTCCTGGTATATGTTATATTTTATATACTAACTGTAACAATACTAATGAGTTATAAGTTAGTTACATGTCCTTTTACAGGACATCACAGTCAACCCCAGCATTTTTTTACTTTGATTTACTAGGCAAGTTTATGTTCAGTAGTTTGCCATTGCTTTCTGAATGATGGATGCTCATACCATTGTATGAAAATCAGCGCAAGGTTGTTTGCTTCCAAATCACCAACAGCTGTGTTTCAGACCTGGTATTGTGATATTGTGACTTGCTTTCACAATACCTTCACCTCAGTGCTAATGAGTACAGTAATCGTATACAAGGTTGGTTGGTTGGTTGATTTGACAGAATCTGGATAGGAGATACATTGAGAGAACTTGGTTATAGTATAACTAGACGTGCTGTCTCTGGATCCTACACGGCGGGGGAATAGAGGGAGACTTCATAACAGGCAGAGAAGAGAATTAGAGACAGGTGAATAATGTTGAGGATGTGGAGGGACCTGCAGAAGGTGGCAGAATATAAGATGGTGTGAGTTTCTGGAGGACTTATGCTCCATTGGGGATAGAAGTCAGAAGAAGAGAGTCGTCAGGCAGTCTGTAATACACAGAAGAGACCTTAGCTAACGTTGTTGTACAGGCTTGAAGTGGCAGTCACTTACAAGGCTCAGTGTTCACTGTAATCTGTGCAGGACATTTTGTTTTAAGAGCCCATACTTGTGTAGGCACATGAATTTAATGTCTCGACACATATGAGTTCATGTCTAGATATGTTAATGCCTAGATGAGTTTATGTTTAGGCACATTTGAAATAAGGTCTAGACACACATGAGTTAATGTCTAACCAAACATGAGTTAAGGTCTTGGCACACGTGAGTTAATGTCTCAATGAGTTTGTCTATATGAGTTAATATCTAGACACACATGAGTTTAGGTCTAGATGAGTTAATGTCTAGACACACATGAGTTAATGTCTAGACACACATAAGTTAATGTCTAGATGCACATGAGTTAATGTGTAGACACACATGAGTTAATGTTGAGACGCACATGAGTTAATGTCTAGACGCACATGAGTTAATGTCTAGACACACATGAGTTAATGTTGAGACGCACATGAGTTAATGTCTAGACGCACATGAGTTAATGTCTAGACACACATGAGTTAATGTTTAGACACAGGGTGAGGTGATGTCAGTACATTCCGGATGACTGAATGATGGCTGTGATCTTGGTTTAGGTTAGCTTTGACCTATGTCTGGGCTGTCCTGTGGTCTAGTCATGTCTGGGCTATCACTTGATCTGGTCAGTTCGTAAATATGGCCAATTCTTAAAACTGGGACATTTTATAATCTGACCCATTCTTAAATTTTTGAGATTCTGAAACTGCTCAATTCTCAAACATGGCCCATTCTTGAATGTTCTTTTTACGAAATGTGCCCAGTGTGTGAATCACCTCAGTTCTCAAATCTGCCCAGATGTAAGATATTATGTACATGTATTCAATTATTCTATCTTCACCTGTAAATTATGTAACATATTAGTGTATATGGTTAATTTATGGCTTCATTGTGTTTGCATTGACAAGTTGGTTGCTATTTCATACTTTTATTTCAGTATAATTGTTGTTGCTGTTATGTACAGTTTGTTTAAATTTTCCGGTATGATTGGTGCTGTGTAAAATTTGTGTAATATTTACAGTATGGTTGTTGCTCTGTACAGTATGGTTGTTGCTATGTACAATTTGTGTATTTTTTAAGTATGATAGTAGTTATAAGCAATTTGTTTCACTTTTCCAATATGTTAGCTGATATGTACACTTTGTCTCTCTTTTCCTGTATGATTGCACAATCATGAATGTACAATTTGTTTCACATTTAAAGTATGATTGTTGCTGCTGTTATGTAGTTTCTTTCACTTTTCCAGCATGATTGTTGTGTGTACAAATTGTTTCACAAATAGAGTATGACTGTTTGCTGCTGTTATGTACAATTTGTTTCACATTGAAAGTATGATTACTGCTACTATTATGTACAATTTGTTTCACTTTTCCAGTATGATTGTTGTGTGTACAATTTGTTTTCACTGCGTAAAATCTTTTCCTTTTTTTTCAAATTAATATGTGAAGCTTATGAGATAAATATGTTTGGATGTCTCTGATGATGGTTTCTTGTTGATTTGATGAAGGAGAGTGTTTGGCCACAGGGTAAAGTTCCCTGCTTCGTACATTGTGGGGTGAGCATCTGTTCTTGGGTACGGCTTGAAGTATTTGTCTTTTGAGGTTGAACATTACTAGCCTGTACTCAGTGTGACAACTTCTTGGGCTGTCTTCTTTCTTCTTGTGTCCTGTTTTCCTCATTTGAGCATACACTGACTCCAAGCCCTCCTATTCTTAGCTATGCATGTAGCTCCGTCCATGTCCTCCCTGTGATATTCACTTCTGTTTCTGCTGATCTTCTTCATATGTTTTTCTGGTCTGTCTCTAGTTCTTTTACCCGGTTGATTCTCAACAAAGGTCTTTCTACTTATACTATGCACACATTTTCACAATGTGTGTTCTATTTTGCTTGGGTAAGTGACTTTTATTTCTCAGGCAGATAGACACCAGTATTGGACAACTTTGGTACAGATAGTTCTGTTCTTGTTCAAACATTGTGCCGGTAGTAGACAACTGTGTTGTTGATAGTTCTGTTCTTGTTCAGATAATATGAACATAGTGCCAGTAGTAGACAACTGTGGTACTTTGTCAATCTTTCACCTTCCTTTGCCAGTACACCACCTTCCTTTGTCGGTCTTCTACCTTCCTTTGCCAGTACACCACCTTCCTTTGTCAGTCTTCCACCTTCCTTTGCCAGTCTTCCACCTTACTTTGTCAGTCTTCCACCTTCCTTTGCCAGTCTTCCACCTTCCTTTGCCAGTCTTCCACCTTCCTTTGTGAGTCTTCTACCTTCCTTTGCCAGTCCCTCCACCTTCCTTTACCAGTCCCCGACCTTCCTTTATCAGTCTTCCACCTTCCTTTGTCAGTCTTCCACCTTCCTTTATCAGTCTTCTATCTTCCTTTGCCAGTACACCACCTTCCTTTGCCAGTCCCTCCACCTTCCTTTACCAGTCCCCCACCTTCCTTTATCAATCTTCCACCTTCCTTTGCCAGTCTTTCACCTTCCTTTGCCAGTCCGCCAGATTCCTTTGCTAGTCTGCCACCTTCCTTTGTCAATCTTCCACCTTCCTTTATCAGTCTTCCACCTTCCTTTGCCAGTCTTCCACCTTCTTTTGCCAGACCGCCAGATTCCTTTGCCAGTCTGCCACCTTCCTTTGTCAATCTTCCACCTTCCTTTGCCAGTCACCTACTTTCCTTTGTCAGTCTTCCATCTTCCTTTATCAGTCTTCACCACCTCAGAATCTAGCTCATTTTCCAAAGGAGGGGCTGCAGCCAGTCTATCAGCCTGTTCATTCCCAGGCACAGCCGCATGCCCTGGGTGTTGTCAGAAGTATGGGGTTGAGAAGGGGCTGTTTAAAATATAGGATTAAAATGAAAGAAGCATGCTTTAGGTTTTAACCTTCAGATTCTCTAAGTTACTCACCTAAATCAGTGAACGATTGCTTGGTTTAATTGTGCTTTTTCTATGTCTTTTCTTAAATCAGTGAGAGTCTGTCTTTTGATAAATCAATGAGAGATTGCTTGTTTGAATTTCGCTATTTCTTAATTTCTTTAGTTAACTCAGTGAGAGATCACTTGTTTGAATATTGCTCTTTTTACATTTTTTAGTCAAATCAGTCAGAGATTGTTTAGTTTAATATTGCTCTTTCTTCATTTCTTTAGCTAAATCAGTGAGAGATTGCTTGATTGAAAAGTGCTCTTTCTTCCAAATACTAGAGTGCAATTACTTGAGTTCAAATATCGAAGTCCAAATACTAGAGTCCATACACTCAATTCCAAATAATAGAGTCCAAATACTGAAGTTCAAATTCTGGAGTCCAAATAAAACACCAGATATGACTAGGAAGCTGGACACAAGGGGGAAAAACACACATATACAGGGAACTGATTCCACAAAAGTCTTTGTCAAGGAACAAGGAACGAGGAAATGATATACAAAACAATGTACAAGAATACCAAACTGAGGATCTGTCAAGTCATCTGATCATGAGAGAGATCTCTGTAGCTGAAGCTTCACATTCCCAGGTCTAAGTATTCACTACAAGGGGTGACACTGATTTAACTGGCAATGTAGACAAAGTGGCAGGAACAGATGATGCTTGTCCACCAAGAATGATGATGACTATTCATTTAATCCAGTAGGTTGAAAGTTTGGAGCCGTGAGTTCTAAGATGACAGGTAAGGCCTATTTTGACTCAAAATATTCTTTGACAATGTGAGCAAAGAATGCTTGACATCCCAGGAGGAGGATCTCCTGCAGTGGTTTTTTTTTCCAGTCTTATTTTTTCTCGCAGCTCTGCAGTCCTTTTAGCTTTACAAGTGACTATGCCCTTGTGTAATGATTCTTGCCACAAATTTTGGTCTTTGGCAGCAGTCTCCCAAGAGTCGTGATGAATTCCACAAGCTTTTAGTGAGATCTTCAGAATGTCTTTATAGCATTTCATCTAGTCGCCTTGGGGGCGTTTACCACAGTGCAGCTCACTATTTAAAAAAATGCATTATGGGAGCCTGTGATCAGCCCAGCAAATCTGATTCGTCATTAGTAGAGCGTGGATACTAGGCTTGGACGCTCTTTCTGAGACTTAAGTGTCTGGGATCTTGTCTTGCCATTTAATATTCAATAGCTTCCTAAGACAGACAAGAACAGATAGAGCTACTGCAATAGGACATACACAAGGCGATGACACTTACTTAGCTGGCAGTGTAGATAAAGAGGCAGGAACAGATAGAGCTACTGAAATAAGACATACGAAAGGGGATGACACTTGTTTAGCTGGCAGTGTAGTTCCCTACAGATGGGGGAACAGATAGAGCTGTTGGAATAAGACACAGAAGACAAGAGGAGGTGTCATCACACCGAGACTGTTGTGGAAGTTGACAGAAGTCAACTCAGTACCAAACTTGGACTACTGGAACACTAGTGTGACATCAGTACTGTGGTATTGATTAGAAACAGGAGAACAACTAAAACAGTTGCTAGTAGACTGAAAACATTATAGTGTGTTTTTTTGTTTGTTGCCTCAATATAAAATTCAATATCTCAGTAACCATTTGAGGGAAAATTATGAGATTTAGTATATAACCTTATAATTATGTCCACCCAACAAAAAGATTTTTGTTCTGGAGATTGTACAGCAGATTTCAATGTTTGGTTATATGCGGTATATATTTTTTTGCCCCCGCACTCATTCCATCATTTTAAGAGTATTACCGTTTCAACAAGACACACCCCCAAATTTTTGAAATTTGTCTGTGCGGTTTTGCTTTTGGCAGACTGAGGGAATTTATATGGGGTAGGTTCAGAGGTGTTGTCAAACTGTGGGTTCTTTCATGAAACGTGATTATATAAATAAACTAGCTGGCGCGGCCCAGCTCCTGGCGGGGATCTATCTATCTATCTATCTGTCTGTCTGTCTGTCTGTCTGTCTGTCTGTCTGTCTGTCTGTCTGTCTGTCTGTCTGTCTGTCTGTCTGTCTGTCTGTCCGTCCGTCCGTCCGTCCGTCCGTCCGTCCGTCCGTCCGTCCGTCCGTCCGTCCGTCCGTCCGTCCGTCCGTCCGTCCGTCCGCCCGTCCGTCCGTCCGTCCGTCCCAAATGACCCGGCGCCCATTACCTGTATAGACAGCTATAGTGTTTTGTTTTTTTTGTTGCCTCAATATAAAATTCAATATCTCAGTAACCAACTGAGGGAAAATGATGAGATTTAGTATATAACCTTATCATTATGTCCACCCAACAAAAAAATTTTTGTTCTGGAGATTTTACAGCAGATTTCAAAGTTAGTTTATATGCGGTATATTAATTACGACTTAGAGATTAACTCCATGATTTTAACAGTATTAACAGGCTTAACCAAGAGACCGTCCCAGCAGATTTGACAAAATTTTCACGTGATTTTCCGTTTGAAAACAAATCAGCGCGAAGATTCAGAGGTGTCCTCTCCAAATTGGGGGTTCTTTCATGAAACGTGATTATAATTAAATAACTAGCTTGACAAGGTCCGGCTTCTGGCAGGGACTACTATCTATCTATCTATCTATCTATCTATCTAATCTTATCTTATCATGCCTAGCTGACTGCATGCCGATCGAGCTAGTCTATCTATCCATCCGACCGATCGACCGACCAACCGATATCTAAGCTAGTCTATCTTATCTATCTAATCTGTCTGTCTGCCTGCCCACCCACCCAACACCACCCCCAGTCAGCCAGCCAGCATTCACCACCCACCCACCCACCTACCTTTCTGGCTGCCTACCTACCTACCTTACCTGTCTGTCTGTCTGTCTGTCTGTCTGTCCGCGCTATTAAATATTGATAAAAGTTACTGGAAAAAACGTCAGGACCATGTGTTGAAAGAGGAAGAGGACTATTGGAGAAAGGATGGATTGAATTTTATGCAACCGAGAGCAATCATCAACCTACTGGAATCGTCCGACACAGATTAAGGTATGAGCAGATCGCAGACCTTAATCTACGTACACACTTACTGGGATATTTTGCTCCAACTATTCAGACGAATTGCAGGCCCTAAACATTACAGCATCAGCATCAGCTGAAGAAACAAGAAGGAAATGAAAAATAAGGTAAGAAATATATTCCTTCTACTTTCCTGTTAATTTACAAATTATTTACCCCGTGCCTCTGTAAATTCTCTGTCTTTACTAATATTACACATTGCACCCCTCTCGGGATTCTCCGTGGTGAAGTGGTCAAGCCGTCTGACTCGGGCTCCGAAGTTTGTATGTTCGATTCCGGGCTGTGTCCTTCATTTCACGAGTGCATTTTTTCGGAGACTCCCGAGGGTCGTCGCTGGAGCTACGGAGTTCGTGCTTTGTGCGACGCTTTCCGCGCTGCGGAAAGAAACTGAGCCATATGGGATAAACACCCGGTGCAATGCAGCCGACCCTGTCGATTTTAAGCTAATTCTTTCATTGCACCCACTCTCATACGAATCCGGATACGCCTTTGTGTGTCAACAGAATTGACATGTCTCACATTACCGTAAAAATAACTTCGTTAGCGAGAAATCACTAGTTGTTCAGCAAAAGATCAAAGGAATGTCGCTGCTTTCAATGATTTAAGTTGCTTTTGGACCTTTCAAAGACATATTCCTTGGGTGGGGGTAAATATAAGACGGCAGGAAAAATTTCATAACGATGCAACAGACAGTTTTCAAAATAATTGATCGTGAATGACGGCATTAATTTCCGGACAGACTATAGGAGATCAGTGTGGCTGAGTGGATTAGAGCACTCGCTCTTAAACTTCCTGTGTGTTTCCGGTACACTACACCAGTCAGTTGGAATAAAATATTTAGCTCATTATTGACTTGGGGACGTAAATTACAAGTACCTCAGAAGTCGGAATGGGTTTGCCTGATGGCGAGGGACACTGGTAATAAATAAGGCTAATCCATAGGCAAAAATCAGTCCAGCGTTGACTTCGCTCGAGTTCAAAGCTAGTAACAACCAAACAACAACAAATATTGATTATGTGGTTGTTTCGGGATTTGAAATTTAAATATTGAGCACAACCCACTACTGGCAACGCCGATCGCATTCTGGTATGAACCTAAGGACTATCCACGTCAATCTGGAAGCACTATACTCGAGTTTCGCCCTCGTTTGAGCTCGTCAGTAGTGCATATCCCTGACCGGATCCGGAAACAGTCCCGGATCACGCATGTGAAGCGGGTGTGTAACCACACGGCACACACTGGACACACCAAATTATCACAACAGAACATCACAACGCTACCCATCGTAGGCTATGCTCAAGATTGCCCAATCGCCGCGACCGACGTCCGTCAATCGATGGGACCCGAACGATCAGGTCTTCTCACTGGCAAGGAACACCAGGCCTCCTAAATCCAGTGAGCAATAATAAATTGATTATGTGGTTGTTTCGGGATTTGAAATTTAAATATTGAGCACAACCCACTACTGGCAACGCCGATCGCATTCTGGTATGAACCTAAGGACTATCCACGTCAATCTGGAAGCACTATACTCGAGTTTCGCCCTCGTTTGAGCTCGTCAGTAGTGCATATCCCTGACCGGATCCGGAAACAGTCCCGGATCACGCGTGTGAAGCGGGTGTGTAACCACGCGGCACACACTGGACACACCAAATTATCACAACAGAACATCACAACGCTACCCATCGTAGGCTATGCTCAAGATTGCCCAATCGCCGCGACCGACGTCCGTCAATCGATGGGACCCGAACGATCAGGTCTTCTCACTGGCAAGGAACACCAGGCCTCCTAAATCCAGTGAGCATAGCCTACGATGGGTAGCGTTGTGATGTTCTGTTGTGATAATTTGGTGTGTCCAGTGTGTGCCGCGTGGTTACACACCCGCTTCACACGCGTGATCCGGGACTGTTTCCGGATCCGGTCAGGGATATGCACTACTGACGAGCTCAAACTGAGGGCGAAACTCGAGTATAGTGCTTCCAGATTGACGTGGATAGTCCTTAGGTTCATACCAGAATGCGATCGGCGTTGCCAGTAGTGGGTTGTGCTCAATATTTAAATTTCAAATCCCGAAACAACCACATAATCAATTGATTATTGCTCACTGGATTTAGGAGGCCTGGTGTTCCTTGCCAGTGAGAAGTCCTGATCGTTCGGGTCCCATCGATTGACGGACGTCGGTCGCGGCGATTGGGCAATCTTGAGCATAGCCTACGATGGGTAGCGTTGTGATGTTCTGTTGTGATAATTTGGTGTGTCCAGTGTGTGCCGCGTGGTTACACACCCGCTTCACACGCGTGATCCGGGACTGTTTCCGGATCCGGTCAGGGATATGCACTACTGACGAGCTCAAACGAGGGCGAAACTCGAGTATAGTGCTTCCATATTGACGTGGATAGGCCTTAGGTTCATACCAGAATGCGATCGGCGTTGCCAGTAGTGGGTTGTGCTCAATATTTAAATTTCAAATCCCGAAACAACCACATAATCAATTTATTATTGCTCACTGGATTTAGGAGGCCTGGTGTTCCTTGCCAGTGAGAAGTCCTGATCGTTCGGGTCCCATCGATTGACGGACGTCGGTCGCGGCGATTGGGCAATCTTGAGCATAGCCTACGATGGGTAGCGTTGTGATGTTCTGTTGTGATAATTTGGTGTGTCCAGTGTGTGCCGCGTGGTTACACACCCGCTTCACATGCGTGATCCGGGACTGTTTCCGGATCCGGTCAGGGATATGCACTACTGACGAGCTCAAACGAGGGCGAAACTCGAGTATAGTGCTTCCAGATTGACGTGGATAGTCCTTAGGTTCATACCAGAATGCGATCGGCGTTGCCAGTAGTGGGTTGTGCTCAATATTTAAACAACAAATATGTATATAAACATTCATCAATTGGTGCCAGTGCGTAATATAGAAATTCTAAAGTGGCATGACAAAGTCACAAACGAGGAGCTTGTAGAAAGACCTAGAGAGATTCCGGCGAATCAAGAAGTGAAGAAAGGACGCTGGCATTGGATAGAACACACTTTGATGAGAAACCCGAGAATAGTAAAACTACACAGTTCTTTTCACCAGAACCTAGCAGACGAAATTTAGGAAGACCTAAAAATACATGGAGAAGGTAATTAGAAACAAAATAACACAAAGTAATGCAACTTTACAGAACAGAATTAGGAAAAATACAGGACGTTTGCGGCAGCAAGCCTTCATAAGCGAACAAATGCATACAAAAAACACAACATATAATCATAGAAAAGACAATCCAGTAACTACATAAAGGCATAAGAACGTGATGAGAAGAATGAAAATATGAGAACAATTATTAGAAAATCATAAATAATATTTTATAATATAGGAAGACATGGATAGAGATAGCAAAAGACATGACGACTTTCGTGTGAGTTTAGCTGACGGCCTATACGTCAACGGGCGGTCAAGAGAAGTAGAAGATACAGAAATAGGTGACCACGGAGTACAGGCGGGTGTTTGTTGTGTTGTTACGTGGCGCTGTATTTACATTGTTGATAAGAATGTGAATGCTGTTATAGTTGAGTGACGGTTTATGATGCTATGGTAGTTGTAGTATTGGGAGTAAGCATTGGACATCACGGATCTTGATGGTATAATGTGTTGTTAGCTCTCTCTCTCTCTCTCTCTCTCTCTCTCTCTCTCTCTCTCTCTCTCTCTCTCTCTCTCTCTCTCTCTCTCTCTCTCTCTCTCTCTCTCTCTCTCTCTCTCTCTGTCTGTCTCTCGTTTGTCTTCTAGTCTCCTCCTCTTTCTTTATACCTCTGCTGCGAGACGCTTCAGATGCGACATATTCGAATTCGAAATTAGTAACTATAGCTTTCAATATTTACGTTATCCAGTGCGTTCTCACCCCTTTACACCTTTCTTCTGTTTCAGTTAGCACCAATCAATATGTGTGAGTGTGTGCGTGCGCGTGTGTGCGTACATATGCGCTATCTTAGAGACCTCAAGGGTTCCTAATAGTTGATCATCATCCAGTGTCTTGCCGGCTGGTGTGGGCGATCATGCCTCTTCACAAATTACGATCTCTGACGTCATGGATCAATTCGTATGTTGATTCCCTTCTGTGCCATGACACAAGACTGTCAAGAATCTTCTCACACTGTCTTCCTCTATCTCGCTTTCGGTAAATTTTTCCGGTTGTCACAACATGCTCCCGTTTTTATCTTCTCATAACGTAACCAATAAAACGATGAATGCCTCTTTCTGATGTTTGTGATAAGTTGACTTTGCTACTCAGCTTCCTTTAAAACGTCCTGATTGCTCCTTTTGGCTGTACAATTAATTTTCAGCATTCTTCTATAAAACCACATCTCCAAGGCTCCCTGGGATTATTTTCGCCTGTTTACCTAATTGTCCAGGATTCGCAGCCGAATGTTAAAACTGGTTCGATGTAACATGTCAATACTCTTTTTCTAAATTTCAAGGTCAGTGACTTAAAGCAAAAAACGTTTTTCATTCGATAGAATGCAGTTTCTGCTTGTCTTATTCTGTTCTTTATCTCAGTGGTATGTCTGTGTATTACGAGCTAGTAGCCCACATCGTAACTCACACCCCACAGATGGCCCATGGTGTCAGTGAAGCACCTCACACCCCACAGATGGCCCATGGTGTCGGTGAAGCACTTCAAACCCCACAGATAGCCCATGGTGTCGGTGAAACACCTCAAACCCCACAGATAGCCCATGGTGTCGGTGAAACACCTCAAACCCCACAGATAGCCCATGGTGTCGGTGAAACACCTCAAACCCCACAGATAGCCCATGGTGTCGGTGAAACACCTCAAACCACACAGATGGCCCATGGTGTCAGTGAAATACCTCAAACCCCACAGATAGCCCATGGTGTCAGTGAAACACCTCACACCCCACAGATCCCTCTAGTGTCGGTGAAACACCTCACACCCCACAGATCACCTCTAGTGTCGGTGAAACACCTCACACCCCACAGATCACCTCTAGTGTCGGTGAAACACCTCACACCCCACAGATGACCCATGGTGTCAGTAAAACACCTCACACCCCACAGATGACCCATGGTGTCAGTGAAACACCTCAAACCCCACAGATGGCCCATGGTGTCAGTGAAACACCTCACATCCCACAGATGACCCATGGTGTCAGTGAAACACCCCACAGATGACCCATAGTGTCAGTGAAACACCTCAAACCCCACAGATGGCCCATGGTGTCAGTGAAACATCACACACCCCACAGATGACCCATGGTGTCAGTGAAACACCTCACACCCCACAGATGACCCATGGTGTCAGTGAAACACCTCACACCCCACAGATGGCCCATGGTGTCAGTGAAACACCTCAAACCCCACATATGGCCCATGGTGTCGGTGAAACACCTCACACCCCACAGATGACCCATGGTGTCAGTGAAACACCTCACACCCCACAGATGACCCATGGTGTCAGTGAAACACCTCACACCCCACAGATCACCTCTAGTGTCGGTGAAACACCTCACACCCCACAGATGGCCCATGGTGTCAGTGAAACACCTCACACCCCACAGATGACCCATGGTGTCAGTGAAACACCTCACACCCCACAGATGACCCATGTGTCAGTAAAACACCTCACACCCCACAGATCACCTCTAGTGTCGGTGAAACACCTCACACCCCACAGATCACCTCTAGTGTCGGTGAAACACCTTACACCCCACAGATCACCTCTAGTGTCGGAGAAACACCTCACACCCCACAGATGACCCTGGTGTCAGTAAACACCTCACCCCACAGATGACCCATGGTGTCATGAAACACCTCAACCACAGATGGCCCATGGTGTCAGTGAAACACCTCACCCCACAGATGACCCATGGTGTCGTGAAACACCTCACAACCCCACAGGATGCCCATGGGTGGTCAGTGAAACACCCCAACAGTATGGCCCCATGGTGTCAGTGAAACACCCCACAGATGGCCCATGGTCCTGTCAGTGAAACACCCCCATCAGCCATGGCCCATGGTTGTCACGTGGAAACACCCCACAGATGGCCCATTTGTCAGTGCAACACCCCACAGATGGACGCCGATGGTGTCAGTGAAACACTCCACAGATGGGCCATGGTGTCATGAAACACCACACAAGATGGCCCATGGTGTCAGTGAAACACCCCACAGATGGCCCATGGTGTCAGTGAAACACCCCACAGATGGCCCATGGGTGTCCAGTGCAACACCCCCCACAGATGGCCCATGGGGTCAGTGAAACACCCCACAGATGGCCCATGGGTGTCAGTGAAACACCCCCACAGATGGCCCATGGGTTCAGTGGAAACACCCCCACAGATGGCCCATGGTGTCAGTGAAACACCTCACACCCCACAGATGGCCCATGGTGTCAGTGAAACACCCCACAGATGGCCCATGGTGTCAGTGAAACACCCCACAGATGGCCCATGGTGTCAGTGAAACACCCCACAGATGGCCCATGGTGTCAGTGAAACACCACCAAGATGGCCCATGGTGTCAGTGAAACACCCCACAGATGACCCTTGGTGTCAGTGAAACACCCCACAGATGACCCATGGTGTCACTGAAACACCCCACAGATGACCCTTGGTGTCAGTGAAACACCCCACAGATGGCCCATGGTGTCAGTGAAACACCCCACAGATGGCCCATGGTGTCAGTGAAACACCCCACAGATGGCCCATGGTGTCAGTGAAACACCCCACAGATGACCCTTGGTGTCAGTGAAACACCCCACAGATGGCCCATGGTGTCAGTGAAACACCCCACAGATGACCCTTGGTGTCAGTGAAACACCCCACAGATGGCCCATGGTGTCATTGTAACCAAGCAACGGTCCCTAGTGTTTGGGTATATGTTGCTAGTCCCATGTTTGTGCCGACCAACTGGTTCCTGACAGGGCGACATGGACCGTATCTCGCCGCTCGCCTTTACTTTCAATAACACTTCCTGGTGCCCATGTCAGGCGGCGTCCACCCTGGGGTCCAGGTCATGTTAACAAACAAACAAAAACATCCGTTTCTATAGAGATTCGTTCACACCAGGCCGGCGAATAGTCGTGCAGCTAGAAATATACCACGACTGCGCTCTCGGGGTTTCAGATAACTAAAGTACTTGTTGACACCCTACAGGCGTATAGGGTAAATGGTGGGCTAGCCCCGTAGTCATGTGGACCAATCATCGCCCCATGTGTGGTGGGCTAGCCCCACATTTGTGTGGATGAATCATCGCTCCACGGGTGGTGTTCTCAGTTTCCCGCCAGCTGTCTTTCTTTCCCAGAAGATTTCACGGTATCCATTTAAGGCTGGGTCAAATTAGGAACCCAGATCAATTTAAAAATCATCGGTCTCCTTAGAGATTCGAACCCATTATTACTGGACCGGTAAAAAAATCTTGTTGGTCATTGCGCTGTCTCGGCTCCCTGCCTAGGTATAGTTAGATAGTTGCGTATTCTTTACAGGACGTAGTCAACTCCAGCTTTTTGTTTGTTTGTTACTTTGATTCCTGGACAAGTTTACGTTCAGTAGTTTGGCATTCCTTTCTGAATGCCCGGCACTCATACCATTGCATGGAAACCAACGCAAAGCGGTTTGCTTCCGAATCCCCGACAGCTGTGTTTCGAACGCGGTACTCAGGATTACGAATTTCATTTGTAACTCCTTCGGCACAGAGCCGGTTTATTTAATTTAAAAATATCGTCACTTTACATATTGTCTTGTTCGGAAAGAAACTTCGCACTGCGATTGTCAGACGCTTTGAACATCAACCACGTGATGCAAGTGCACTAGCTGTCTAACTTGAGGCAAATGTAGCACTTGTCACCGGGCTCGGTGTATGTGATCAGTAAACGCGAGTTGAGCTGGCACCTTGTCCACAAATCGGCCGGAGTTGACTCCCTGACAACAGCTGCGCGAGACACGGCGAGTTGGTTTCTGACTTCTGCAACTGTTTGACTCCGGACATCCATACCTGGGCGAGGCAATCTGGGCGGTTACTGTGGTAAGTACTTTCATATATTTAAATTGATGGACAATGTGTCGTTTTGTTGGCTTCTCTCTCTCCCCCTCCCTCCCCCCTCTCTGTCTTCCTAAGTATCTCTCCCTGTCTCCCTTTCTGCCTCTTTCTGCCTCTCTATTTCTCTATCCTCTCACTCCCTCTCTACCCCTCTTTTTTTCATTATCCCCGTCTCTCTTTTCTTTATTTCTCCGATCTCTTTTCGCCGTGTCTGTAAAAATCAACGTCTGAACCAGAACAGGACACTCACATCATACACCATGCACAGACAATGAAGTCCTCGTGTACAAGAGCCGTAACTCGGCCGCTCCAGTTACAGATGTGTTATTGCCACTAATACTAGTATTATAATTACTGCTAATACCAAAACTACCGTTGCCGCCGCTGCTACTGCTAATGCAATTAATACACGGCTGCTGCTGCTGCTATACTACTACTACTACTACTACTACTACTACTACTACTACTACTACTACTACTAGTACTACTACTCTACTACTACTACGACTACTACTACTACTACTACTACTACTACTACTACTACTACTACTACTACTACTACTGATACTGCTGCTGCTCCTACTACTACTACTACTACTACTACTACTACTACTACTACTACTACTACTACTACTACTACTACTACTACTACTACTACTACTACTACTACTACTACTACTACTACTACTACTTGTTTTGCATATCCTTTCAAGGACATCGCTGTCAACATCAGCATCTTTCAGCTGATTGTTGATTTCTTGGCAAGATTACGCTGATTAGTTTGCCATTGCTTTCTGAGCGACCGGCTCCATACTCTCATAAGTCACTGGCGCGACTCGAACCGCTTCCAATTCTCGTGCGCTCACGTCAACCACGAGAGTGTTCGGGGTTACGGAGAAAGCTGACAACCCCTCGACCAGGGAGACCGGCACTACTACTGCTACTACTACTACTACTACTACTACTACTACTACTACTACTACTACTACTACTACTACTACTACTACTACTACTACTACTATGAATAATAATAATAATAATAATAATAATAATACTGCTGCCGCTACTACTACTACAACTGCTGCGACTACTAATATCATCACCACCATTGCCGCATCAACATTATGTCTTTGCGAGGTTTTCAAATAGAACAGTGTTTTGTTAACCATGTATACCTCCGTCATATATAGGGAATTCAAATCTTGTTCCTGACACAGGCGGGCGCTTGTTGCAAGTAATAACGTCTTCTGTCTTTTCTTGTCTGTTCGGCCTCCATTTACGGCAGTGAAGTGTTGGGGGAGATGCCAGTTCATAAATAAACACATACATGTATTGTTTGACCCTCTTCGAAATAGAAGAAAGAAATAGAGACCAGGGGACGCATTAGCCAATAGTTGCATATCCCTTACATGACGTTGCAGTCAACACTAGCATTTTACTGCCGTGGTTGATGTCTTGGCAAGTTTTACGTTTAGTAGTTTGCCATTGCTTTCTGAACGACCGGCTCCAATACCAACATGTTAAAACCAGCGCGACACAGTCTGCTGCCAAATCGGTCACCTCTTTCTTTCGAATGCCGGTAAGCGACATTACGAATCGAGTCCGCAGCACCATCGCCACGTAGTCCGAGAGAAACAATAGTTGTCGAGCGAGATTCAAACCTGTCACCTCCAAATGACGACAATTAGGGGAGATGTAAGCATCTTGTGTGCAGTCTTTCTAATGCGTTTTGTAAGCTGGTATTCATTTCTCTAAGATTGATATTGATGCCATCACTCCATCCTTTACATCGTCTTTCCATCGCTCTGTATTTATTATATTTCTTCAATGCGGATCTTTGTGGCCCATGATACCGATGCATTATTGTGCGGTTGCAAACCATGTAATCTTTTGTTCTTTAATGAAGTGCAAGATTGGTTTTAGACCTAGTCGTCTTCTAATTTCCCAATCTCTATCTCTCACGGTTACTCTAGCACAGTGATTCTCAACCTTTTTTGGCCCGTGCTACTCTTCACCATATTTTCAGAACGTCACCCCCCCCCCCCCCCTTTCGTATTTCCCACCTAAAAATTTGGCCCGCTCCCCCCCCCCCCCCCCCTTTACCATATTTTCAGAACGTCATTCCCCCCTTTCGTATTTCCTACCTAAACATCCCGCCCCGCACCCTACACAGTATACATAATTAAAAAACAAACTAAATGTAATAGCACATACTAAAACAAGTCTAGACGTCCACATAAAACATAATTTGTGGGTCAACTTACTTTATAAAATGAATTTTAGAAGGGTGAGACGTACAGAACCGTACAGTATGAAGGGAAAAACAATATCAAGTAATCGGTTCTTGTATTAACGTGATCTTGAAATAATCTTAATTCCCCCCTGGAAAACCTAACCCCCCGGGGGGGGGGGAATTTCCCACCGGTTGAGAACCACTGCTCTAGCACCTCTTCTAAAGCATCTCCTCTGTGTTGGTATGCTTTTGCACTCATAAGTTGCAGTAACACCCATGTTTGATATTGGATGGGGGAACCACACATACTTGTCGCACACCTGAATGCACTTCAGAAGGTTTTGATGTACCTGTCTTTGTTCTTACACAACTTTAGCTTGACTTACAAATGTAATAACGCGCGGTACAATAATAGAGATGTCGTGTGCAGTGTGCATGAAACGCACGGTGTGCTCGAAAGACCCATCGAATTGAGACAAGCAGCTGAGATGCTTCTGAAGGATCAGGATCTTTGACTATGAGGTAATTTAACCCAAACCGAGGACAACTTTGTGGTGAGACTGTCATGCTACACCGCGAACATTCGAGATAGACTTGTCAACACCAAGTTAATTTACTGCTGATCACACGTTTTCTTTCTTATTTATAAATTTGTGTGCATCTCCTTTTGCAATCACATACATCTCTATGGCGAAGGGCTTACGGACGAAATTTGTAATCTCACATATCCCGATCGAAACACAGCTGCGGGCGATTTGACAGCAGACCGCCTTGCGTTTGTTTTAATACAATGGTATGAGTGCCGGTCGTTCAGAAAGCAACGAGGAAACTACTGAACTTAAACTTGCCAAGAAATTACAATCAGCAAAAATAAAATAATAAAAATGCTGGCGTTGAACGCGACGTCCTGCGAAGGATATGCAAATACCGTTTTAAACACTAGGCCTATCTCGGAACAAATATAATATCAGACGGAACGTGCCTTGAAGAGATTAAAATCAGAATCGCCATGGAAAAGGTAGCCTTTTGGAAGATAGACAACTTGCTGACCAATATAAAGCTGTCAAGTGCAATGAGAAAAAGAGCG
>JACEFZ010003260.1:195000-240000 GCA_014155875.1 Cepaea nemoralis
TCTTCAGGCGTGTAACAGGGACGTTTACTTCAAGCCATTTACACGTTAACGCATTGAGTGTCGTCCAGGTACACAGCTCACGTCGGAATCAGGAGAATCAGCTTCTCCTGTCTCTAGAAGATGGTCTTTTATTTGTTTTGCTGCACTTTTCACTAGGCCGCACAGATCCTTCACCACAGTAGTCTTATCATAATCTAGCTGGCCGTTCAAAGGCGCGGAAGCCTGTCTATCAGTCTGTTCATGACCCCGCACACCAGCATACATATGATAGAAAACCCATGACCTTCGTCTGCTCGAGAAGGAGGATCGTGTGGAGGATCATGACCAGTCGTCTCACTCAATCACCTTGTCCAATCGTGTCGTTTGCCATGCCCCGGGGAGCCGAGTGGCTTTCCTGTCGAACCAGTTGGTATGGGTTAAATCGGTATCAGGGAGGATTTAAATTATTTTAAACGACCTGGCGGGAGACACCGGTGTCTATTTTACGCAGCAAGCTTCGCCGGCCAATCATAAACACATGTGCTGTTCTTGTACTTTTTATTAGTTAGTTGCATATTCTTAACGAACGTAGCAGTCAACCTCAGCATTTTTTGGCTGTTCATGATTCCTGGGCAAGTTTACGTTCAGTAGTTTGCCATTGCTCTATGAACGACCGGCACCCATACCATTTCATAAAACCAACACAGCTGTGTTTTAACCGCGGTATGTCGGATTACGAACTGTGTGCGTAACACCTTCGCCACGTATTATCAAGCCTGTTAAGTATGTTGCCGTCCTATTGCTCTTGTCCCATCGATTTTGCTAGTCATTACCTGTTTTAGTTTAATTCTCCTCATCACATGCCCAAAACATCTTAAATGTCTTCATTGCATTTATCTAATCAGTTTGCATTTTTCATCTAACTCCTGAAGGACTGCCCTGTTTGTTCATACCAATGCTTCATGAAACCCTCCAGCTTGTCACATGAAACAACTTAAACACAGACGCCACAAACAATCATTGTGCGCAATTGATTGCCTGCCATATTTGGCTACATTTCGTCATTTGCATACTGCTGAGTTGCGTATCATATGGAGTGAATACATGAATTATACTTTGAATGAAATACTTCAAACACATAATCACAGGTATTGCTCAAATGGGGATCGGTTATCATTCCCACGGTAATCGCAAATTTCAAACAAAGTCTTTATGCCTGCACCAAACTGGTTATAACCGCCTAATTGTTAAAGCCTCAGTATATTTGAGCAATCGTTTATTGTTCGTGGAATTCAATATACGAAAGGCCTTTTCTTTTATTAATATTATAGCCATAATATAGCAGGTGTTGAGAGATGGCTGCGCTTGTTTCATGGCGCGTCTACTGCACACGGATTTTCGAACACTGATTAACTCTCTTTTCTATACATACTTTTAAAGAATATCTAAAGCATTGGGGAAGCCTTTTGAACGATGAAAGACAGACTCATATATAAAAGTTTGTTATCTGCGCCAAAGAAAGGCGTTAAAGCTCCGTAAAGACCTTCCACCAATATATGCTTGTGGCACAATGACAATCCGCTGACCCGATAAGACACATCTGACGGCAGCCGATGTATGGCTTCTGAGGAATACGTGGACTCTCGAAGGACAGAAACATAAAATAGGCAGTTCTTAGCGTGATAAAGGTTATTATGATGATAATTGCGACGATAATGATGATTAGGAAAACGAAATCTGTTGTAGTCACTTGGTCTCCTCCCAGGTTGATGCAGTCTAACGTGATCATCAGGAAATATCGAGGGAAGACAAGGCGGCCGGTGGGATGTTGACCCCTTAACCCACCCAGCGCCGACTGGATCCAAAAAAGTATGGGTTTAGCACCATGTTTCCAATGTGTCTGACTGGTCCCATGTGCCTTCAGGTGGGTCCATCCATTCATCATCCATCATGCGCCTTCAGGTGGTCCATCCATCCATCATCCATCATGTGCCTTCAGGTGGGTCCATCCATCCATCATCCATCATGTGCCTTCAGGTGGGTCCATCCATCCATCATCCATCATGTGCCTTCAGGTGGATCCATCCATCCATCCATCATCCATCATGTGCCTTCAGGTAGGTCCATCCATCCATCATCCATCATGTGCCTTCAGGTGGGTCCATCCATCCATCATCCATCATGTGCCTTCAAGTGGGTCCATCCATCTATCATCCACCATGTGCCTTCAGGTGGGTCCATCCATCATCCATCATGTGCCATACCGGTAAGCGTGGGCGGTTATGATTCTCCATTTCACTCGATCACCAGAGTCGTGGATCAGCTCAATGTTCCTGTCTCGACCATGCCACGTGGCCAAGCCATCCAGGTATTTACTTCTCGGTCTTCCCCTTGGTCTGTTCCCTTCGATCTTGCCAGTTGTCACTAAGTTCTCCAATTTATTTCTTTTCATAACATGCCCAAAAAAATTTCACTATCTACGTCTAATTTCTCTAATCAGTTTACGATTTTCATTTGTTTCTTGTAGGACATGGTCATTGGTTTTTCTGTCGGTCGATGGTATTCTTCACAATCTCTTCAGAAACCACATTTCCACAGCCATCAGATGCTCTTCAGCTTGATTGTCCACGCTTCACATCCACGCAGAAGTACAGGCTCTATGTAATACCTCAGCACTCTTTTTCTTGTAGCAATTGACATCTTTTCACTTGTTTAAGAATATTCCCATTTACCTGTATATTACATTGTGGTATTTCGTTCTTCTTAGTGACGACAATAATCTGTGTTTTCTTACAGTTTAATTATAATCCTAGGTGTTCACTGTGTGCTTACGGTGGGTAACAGGGTCTATACTGACTGATTGACTTCTTAAAAATAGGATGATTTTTGTGCAGAGCACCAACCGCATATGCCAACGAATGAATTATCACAGAATTGAATTGAATTGAATTGAACTTTATTTTAAAAAATGTTACAAATAGGGCACGTAGGCCCATATTACATTCGGCCCTTTCAATCACTCATCTTTCGTTCATCAACAGTGCATGATATATTTACATAGGAAAACAAAAACATTGTCAAATAAATGTTGTAAGCATAAACAATGTATATTATCATGTTATGTGACACATTCCCCCATCCAACACAGACATCTCGCATCAACCCACACACACACACACACACACACATCCCTCACCCACTCACACATCCCCCACCCACCACACATCCCTCTACTCACTCACACATCCCCTCACCAACCCAGACATCTCGCAACCACCCCCACACACACACATCCCTTACTCACATCCCCACCCGCTCACATATTCCCCAACCCACACACGTTCCCCCACAGAATGAAAAGTATATTCGGTAAGCGTTACTAGAACACGATTACAAGCAACACAATGGACGTTGAGGCCAAAGCCTTCGTCAGCAGACAAGCAACAAGCACATATTGATGAAACTGCATGCAAACATCTACATGCAAAGGGCATGCAACTGTTGGTAGTAACTAGTCAAGTTATGATGTGTTAATTAGTACTGACAGAGTTAAAATCAGTTTGTCCAGTGTGTCCAATGTTTGTCCAATTAATATTTCCACCATAAAATTAATTTTTTAAAAATTCCCTGTGGAGCAAGCTCGGTGGGAAATCTCTGATCGTCAGAAGTGGTCCCCCTGACACTCTCAGGGGTGGGCCAACCCGGGTCATAACTCCGGGTGTCGGGCCCACCCGGGTCATAACTCCGGGTGTCTTTCTCCTGCCGTGCGTTCGTACCCTGTTTCAAAACGTTTGAGTAGTGTTTCCACTTGACCTACAAATGCGCATTGTGCCCGCTCCCAAGCCACCCTACCCTCGGGGAGGAGAGCATCGTGCATCCGGTGCCTCGTGCCTTCACACATAATCTATAACCTTCAGCCGTGAGAAGCCAGCTTCTTTCCCGGCCGCCCTTCTCTGTCGTCGCCTCCACGTCGGCTGTTGGCGATGAACCAGAATACGTCGGTGCTGCCATGTTAACTTCTTCGTACCCCATTCATGGTTCACAAAGCCGCACTCCTATAAGTTCCTTACCTGGGGAAATATTCGAAGAAAACCACTGTTTGACAATCCACCCTATTCCATATTTTCTCCCATGCATCAATACTAAGACGCTATGAGGGTAGTTGTCGCCCGTAGTTCCATATTATATTATCTCCCCTGCACCGTAAGGCGAAACGTATTGATACAGTCAAGCGACAGGTTTGATCGATTCCTCTGATTACATTCGCCGCGATCGTTACCCAATCTTTGTCAAATAAACGTAATCAGCGATTTCGTATTTTGACAAAAACAAAGCACCTCGCTATATAGCTACGTAAATCGAATAGCGCTCTGTGCAAACACACAACGGCAGGAAATTAATTTGAATGAAATCAATCGACCCCTAGACGATAAGGTTGCGAGATAAAAGACGAAAATATTAACTTTTAACCCACACATTTTTAAGAACTCCACAGCTATATACCTTCAAGGGTTCTCGGAGATTTATGGCAAGTGATTTGCTTTATTTAATAGAACCAGCCTCATTGGACTCCGGTATACGCGAGTAGTGATCCGTCATCTTTGGCGGGTATAGCATGATATATAGATTAATTGTCCGATTGACAAGCATTCACAGAATACACGGGCAAGAAGTAGAAATAGAGGACACAATAGACTACAGAAAACATGACAATGATTGGCACACAAGGATTTTAAAACGGCGCTTCAAAATTGTGAAGACTTAGAGAATTTAGTTGCATATCCTTTAGATGACGTCGCAGTCAACCCCCGAAATTTTTAGCTACTTGTGATTTCTTGGCAAATTTACGTTCAGTGGTTTACCATTGCTTTCTGAACGACCCTCACTCATGCCATTGTATTAAATCAATGCTACGCTGTCTACTGCCAAATCATCCGCAGCTGTGTTTCGAATGCGGTATGCGGGATTACGAATTGCGTCCGTAAAACTTGCGTCACTGAGCCGGCTATGAAGACTAGCAGAAGGGAAAATGTACGTGGACGCTCGACCAACTAGGCGTCCTTACTGTCAGACAGATTACAGAGTGACGAGCAGCACGTGCATGGAACTGGTGAAGTTAAGACTGGAGGAGATAAAGTGGCAACTAGGACTGGAGTAGATAAAGTGACAACTAGGATGGAGGAGATAAAGTGACAACTAGGATTGGAGGAGATAAAGCGACAACTAGGAGTGGAGGAGATAAAGTGACAACTAGGACTGGGGGAGATAAGGTGACAACTAGGACTGGGGGAGATAAAGTGACAACTAGGATAGAGGAGATAAAGTGACAACTAGGACTGAGGGAGATAAAGTGACAACTAGGAGTGGAGGAGATAAAGTGACAACTAGGATAGAGGAGATAAAGTGACAACTAGGACTGGGGGAGATAAAGTGACAACTAGGACTGGAGGAGATAAAGTGACAACTAGGACTGGAGGAGATAAAGTAACAACTAGGACTAGAGGAGATAAAGTGACAACTAGGACTGGAGGAGATAAAGTGACAACTAGGATTGGAGGAGATAAAGTGACAACTAGGACTGGAGGAGATAAAGTGACAACTAGGCTGGAGGAGATAAAGTGACAACTAGGATGGTGGAGATAAAGTGACAACTAGGACCGTTGGAGATAAAGTGACAACTAGGACAGGGGGAGATAAAGTGACAACTAGGACTGGGGGAGATAAAGTGACAACTAGGACTGAAGGAGATAAAGTGACAACTAGGACTGGAAGAGATAAAGTGACAACTAGGACTGAAGGAGATAGAGTGACAACTAGGACTGGAGTAGATAAAGGACAACTAGGATAGAGGAGATAAAGTGACAACTATGATAGAGGAGATAAAGTGACAACTAGGATGGGGGAGATAAAGTGACAACAAGGACTGGGGGAGATAAAGTGACAACTAGGATGGGGGAGATAATGTGACAACTAGGATGGGGGAGATAAAGTGACAACTAGGACTGGAGGAGATAAAGTGACAACTAGGACTGGAGGAGATAAAGTGACAACTAGGACTGGAGGAGATAAAGTAACAACTAGGACTGAAGGATAACAAGAGCTGGAGGAGATAAAGTGAGAGCTAGAACTGAAATAGTTAAAATGACATCTATGACTGATGGTGATAAAGTGACAATGAGAGCTGGAGAAATTAAAGTGACAGCTAAGACTGAAAGCGCTAACACGACAGCTAGGACTGAAAGAGGTAAAGTGATAACTAGAACTGGAGGCGATAAAGTGACAGCTAGAGCTTGAGGAGATAAAATGACATCTAGAGCTGGAGGAGATAAAGTGACAGCTAGAGATGGAGGAGATAAAGTGACAGCTAGAGCTGGAGGAGATAAAGTAACAACTAGAGCTGGAGGAGATAAAATGACAACTAGAGCTTGAAGAGATAAATGACAGCTGGAGCAGGAGGATATAAAGTGACAGCTAGAGCTGGAGGAGAGAAATCAAATCAAATCAAATCAACTTTATTAGGGTCACAAATTGGGCGCGCAGGCCCGTCTTACATTCGGCCCTTCCAATCACTCGTCTTTCATTCATCAAGAGCATTATACATTTACATAGGAAGAAAAATAAACATTGTGAAATGAATGTTGTAAACATAAACAAGGCTTATTAACATGTTGTGAGGCCCATCTCCCACTTATCCATACATCACCCCACCCACACACACACACCCCCCACCTACCCACACACACGCACACCAGGGACACATACATACCCCACCAACCGACCCATCCCCCTCGCGCACATCCCCCACCCACACACACTACCCTCATCTGATCCCCCAACCAAAACACACTCGCCACCCACAAACATTCCCCCACTAACCCACACATCCCACGCCCATCCACATCCTAACCCACACATCATCTCCCACCCACACCTCAAACCACCCATCCCCAGCCACATCTCCATCGACCACATATTCCCCTCCCCACGCACACAACCCCCCACCAACCCACACATCGCACATCCACTCACACATCCCCAAACCATACACACACATCCCAACCAACTGACATGTCCCTACCCCCCCCCCCCCCCCCCCCCCACACACACAACATCTCCCTATCCACCCATACATCCCCAAACCACTCACACACACCCACCACCCACACATACAACTTCCACCCACTCACACATGCCTTAACACAATCCCCCACCCGCACATCACATACACCCCCTACCACGCAATATTCCCCAACCCACTCACCACACATACACACACATATCCCTCACAACACATCTCCACTTACACACCACACACATATCCCCCACCCAGATACCACACAATATTCCCACCCACACCCACACAGATACCCTTACCATCCACCCCACATACCCCACTCACCCACCACAAACACACACATATCTCACCCACACAATATCCCCAACCAACACACAACACACCTCTCCCCACCCACACATATATTCCCTACCCATCCACCAACACACACTCATAAACGCATACATCCTCCACTATGCACCCACACCCCCACCCCCCACCCCCAACCAAACATCTCACGATCACAATACCCCTACCCACACACATCCTCCACCCACTCACACATCCCATCCCGACACATACAACTCCCTCTCCGACCTACACAACCCTATGCCACTCACACACCCTCACTCACTCATTCCCCATCCACGCACACATTTCCCACCCACACACACCCACATACTTCTCCCAACCACCACACATCCCCTACTCACCCCCACATATACCCCACCCATACACACATTCCCCGCACCCATCACACACATCCCCCACACCACCCACTATCCTCCACCCACACACATCCACTTTATCTCCTCCATCCTCACCCATACCACCACAAACATACCCTCCACCCACACATCATGCACACATCCCGCACCAACACACCGCACACATATCTCACACCCACACACCATACACTTCTCCCCACCCGCCCTTGCATCCCCAATCCACCCAACACAATTCCCTACCCACATAACCCGCCACCCACACATACTTCCTCAAACCATCCACACATCTCCATCCACATAAACACACATCCCCCGCATCCATCCCATACACATATCCTCCACCCATATACACATCCCCCACACCCATTCCCACACCACTACTTTCACCCCCACACATCCATCCACACATCCCACCAACACCCAGAACTATCACTACCCACCAAAACCACACACCCCAACCCATCCAAACGCATATCCTCACCCACACATCCCCCACCCACACATCCCCCACCCACACATATCACCACACTCACACACATCCTCCACACACACTTACACCTCCTCACATCTAGGCACATACAAAATGTCTCAAGTTAGCAGTGAAACTAATATGAACAACCTCCCACACTTTACTGCACACACATACACTGACAATTGTCATGAGCAGTCTCATAAAAATGTTAAACATGGAGAAAAATGTGTACATAAAAAGTATGTGACGTAAACATAGTGATGCTCCCACACACACACACACACAACACACACACACACACCACACACACACACTCTCTCTCTCTCTCACGCTCACTCATTCACTCTCACGCTCACTCATTCACTCACTCTCACGCTCACTCATTCACTCTCACGCTCACTCATTCACTCTCACGCCTCACTCATTCACTCTCACGCGTCACTCATTCACTCTCACGCTCACTCATTCACTCTCGCGCTCACTCATTCACTCTCACGCTCACACTCACTCATTCAGCTCTCACGCTCACTCATTCACTCTCGCGCCCAACTCATTCACTCTCATGCTCACTCATTCACTCTCACACTCACTCATTCACTCTCGCGCTCTCTCATTCACTCTTACGCTCACTCATTCACCCTCCACGCTCACTCATTCACTCTCACGCTCATCATTCACTCTCGCGCTCACTCATTCACTCTCGCGCTCACTCATTCACTCTCATGCTCACTCATTTCACTCTCATGCTCACTCATTCACTTCCCGCTCACTCATTCTGTCTCTCATTCACACTCACTGACCTTCTCACTCAAACTACAGTAATGAACATGAGTTTATATTATGCATGATAAAATCAAGTGGTATTTAACTGATAATATGACAGATGGGAATACACAAACATATGGATTCACGTGTTACATAACATTCGTTTTACATGACATGCATCTGCTCAGCTCTCTCTCTCTCCTCTCTCTCTCTCTTCTCTCTCTCTCTCTCTCTCTCCTCTCTCTCTCTCTCTCTCTCTCTATCTCTCTTTCTCTCTCTCTCTCTCTCTGTATTCTTTCATATACACACACTCACACGCATGCGCGCGCTCACACACACACACACTAACACATCAACTCTCCCACTGTCTCACTCTCTCACACACAATCCTTCACACACACACACTCACTCTCTCAATCACACTCTCTCACACATACACGTACGCATGTAGAGCTGGAGGAGATAAAGTGACAACTAGAGCTGGAGGAGATAAATGATAACTAGAGCAGGAGGATATAAAGTGACAGCTAGAGCTGGAGGAGATAAAGTGACAGTTACAGCTTAGACTGAGGAGATAACGTGACAACTAGAGCTGAGGAGATAAAGTGACAACTAGAGCTGGAGGAGATAAAGTGACAACTAGAGCAGGAGGAGATAAAGTGACAACTAGAGCAGGAGGAGATAAAGTGACAAAAAGAGCAGGAGGAGATAAAGTGACAACTAGAACAGGAGGAGATAAAGTGACAACTAAAGCTGGAAAAGTGACAACTAGAGGCAGGAGGAGATAAAGTGAAACCTAAAGCTGGAGGAGATAAATTTACAACTAGAGCTGGAGCAGATAAATGACAGCTGGAGCAGGAGGATATAAAGTGACAACTAGAGCTGCTGGAGATAATGTGACCGCTACAACTTGAGGAGATAAAGTGACAACTAGAGCTGGAGGAGATAAAGTGACAACTAGAGCAGGAGGAGATAAAGTGACAACTAGAGCTGGAGGAGATAAAGTGACAACTAGAGCTGGAGGAGATAAAGTGACAACTAGAGCAGGAGGAGATAAAGTGACAACTAGAGCAGGAGGAGATAAAGTGACACCTAGAGCTGGAGGAGATAAATTGACAACTAGAGCTGGAGCAGATAAAGTGACCGCTACAGCTTGAGGAGATAAAGTGACAACTAGAGCTGGAGGAGATAAAGTGACAGCTAAAGCTTGAGGAGATAAAGTGACAACTAGAGCTGGAGGAGATAAAGTGACAGCTACAGCATGAGGAGATAAAGTGACAGCTACAGTTTGAGGAGATAAGTGACAACTAGAGCTGGAGGAGATAAAGTGACAATTAGGATAGAGGAGATAAAGTGACTACTAAGTCTGGAAGAGATAAAGTGACAACTAGGATGGAGAAGATAAAGTGACAACTAGGACTGGAGGAGATAAAGTGACAACTAGGACTGGAGGAGATAAAGTGACAACTAGGACTGGAGGAGATAAAGTGACAACTAGGACTGGAGGAGATAAAGTGACAACTAGGACCGTTGGAGATAAAGTGACAACTAGGATGGAGGAGATATAGTGACCACTAGGACTGGAGGAGATAAAGTGACAACTAGGACTGGAGGAGATAAAGTGACAACTAGGACTGGGGGAGATAAAGTGACAACTAGGACTGGGGGAGATAAGGTGACAACTAGGACTGGAGGAGGTAAAGTGACAACTAGGATAGCGGAGATAAAGTGACAACTAGGATGGAGGTGATAAAGTGACAACTAGGACTGGAGGAGATAAAGTGACAACTAGGACTGGAGGAGATAAAGTGACAACTAGGACTGGAGGAGATAACGTGACAACTAGGACTGGAGGAGATAAAGTTAACAACTAGGCCTGGGGGAGATAAGGTGACAACTAGGACTGGAGGAGATAAAGTGACAACTAGGATAGAGGAGATAAAGTGACAACTAGGACTGGAGGAGATAAAGTGACAACTAGGACTGGAGGAGATAAATTGACAACTAGGACCGTTAGAGATAAAGTGACAACTAGGACCGTTGGAGATAAAGTGACAACTAGGATGGAGGAGATAAAGTGACAACTAGGACTGGAGGAGATAAAGTGACAACTAGGACTGGAGGAGATAAAATGACAACTAGGACTGGAGGAGATAAAGTGACAACTAGGACTATTGGAGATAAAGTGACAACTAGGACCGTTTGAGATAAAGTGACAACTAGGACCGTTTGAGATAAAGTGACAACTAGGATGGAGGAGATAAAGTGACAACTAGGACTGGAGGAGATAAAGTGACAACTAGGACTGGAGGAGATAAAGTGACAACTAGGACTGGAGGAGATAAAGTGACAACTAGGACTGGGGGAGATAAAGTGACAACTAGGACTGGGGGAGATAAGTTGACAACTAGGATAGAGGAGATAAAGTGACAACTAGGATAGAGGAGATAAAGTGACAACTAGGACCGGGGGAGATAAAGTGACAACTAGGACTGGAGGAGATAAAGTAACAACTAGGACTAGAGGAAATAAAGTGACAACTAGGACTGGAGGAGATAAAGTGACAACTAGGATTGAAGGAGATAAAGTGACAACTAGGACTGGAGGAGATAAAGTGACAACTAAGCTGGAGGAGACAAAGTGACACCTAGGATGGGGGAGATAAAGTGACAACTAGAGCTGGAGGAGATAAAGTGACAACTAGAGCTGGAGGAGATAAAGTGACAACTAGAGCAGGAGGAGATAAAGTGACAACTAGAGCAGGAGGAGATAAAGTGACACCTAGAGCTGGAGGAGATAAATTGACAACTAGAGCTGGAGCTGATAAATGACAGCTGGAGCAGGAGGATATAAAGTGACAACAAGAGCTGGAGGAGATAAAGTGACCGCTACAGCTTGAGGAGATAAAGTGACAACTAGAGCTGGAGGAGATAAAGTAACAACTTGGATAGTGGAGATAAAGTGACTACTAAGACTGGAAGAGATAAAGTGACAACTAGGATGGAGGAGATAAAGTGACAACTAGGACTGGAGGAGATAAAGTGACAATTAGGACCGTTGGAGATAAAGTGACAACTAGGACCGTTGGAGATAAAGTGACAACTAGGATGGAGGAGATTAAGTGACAACTAGGACTGGAGGAGATAAAGTGACAACTAGGACTGGAGGAGATAAAGTGACAACTAGGACTGGGGGAGATAAGGTGACAACTAGGACTGGAGGAGATAAAGTGACAACTAGGATAGAGGAGATAAAGTGACAACTAGGACTGGAGGAGATAAAGTGACAACTAGGACTGGAGGAGATAAAGTGACAACTAGGACCGTTGGAGATAAAGTGACAACTAGGACCGTTGGAGATAAAGTGACAACTAGGATGGAGGAGATAAAGTGACAACTAGGACTGGAGGAGATAAAGTGACAACTAGGACTGGAGGAGATAAAGTGACAACTAGGACTGGAGGAGATAAAGTGACAACTAGGACTGGAGGAGATAAAGTGACAACTAGGACTGGAGGAGATAAAGTGACAACTAGGACTGGGGGAGATAAAGTGACAACTAGGACTGGGGGAGATAAGGTTACAACTAAAACTGGAGGAGATAAAGTGACAACTAGGATAGATGAGATAAAGTGACAACTAGGACTGGGGGAGATAAAGTGACAACTAGGACTGGAGGAGATAAAGTGACAACTAGGACTGGAGGAGATAAAGTAACAACTAGGACTAGAGGAAATAAAGTGACAACTAGGACTGGAGGAGATAAAGTGACAACTAGGATTGGAGGAGTTAAAGTGACAACTAGGACTGGAGGAGATAAAGTGACAACTAGGCTGGAGGAGATAAAGTGACAACTAGGATGGGGGAGATAAAGTGACAACTAGGACCGTTGGAGATAAAGTAACAACTAGGACAGGGGGAGATAAACTGACAACTAGGACTGGGGGAGATAAAGTGACAACTAGGACTGAAGGAGATAAAGTGACAACTAGGACTGGAAGAGATAAAGTGACAACTAGGACTGAAGGAGATAAAGTGACAACTAGGACTGGAGGAGATAAAGGACAACTAGGATAGAGGAGATAAAGTGAGAACTATGATAGAGGAGATACAGTGACAACTAGGATGGGGGAGATAAAGTGACAACGAGGACTGGGGGAGATAAAGTGACAACTAGGATGGGGGGAGATAATGTGACAACTAGGATGGGGGAGATAATGTGACAACTAGGACTGGAGGAGATAAAGTGACAACTAGGACTGGAGGAGATAAAGTGACAACTAGGACTGGAGGAGATAAAGTGACAACTAGGACTTAAGGATAACAAGAGCTGGAGGAGATAAAGTGAGAGCTAGAACTGAAATAGTTAAAATGACATCTATGACTGATGGTGATAAAGTGACAATGAGAGCTGGAGAAATTAAAGTGACAGCTAAGACTGAAAGCGCTAACACGACAGCTAGGACTGAAAGAGGTAAAGTGATAACTAGAATTGGAGGCGATAAAGTGACAGCTAGAGCTTGAGGAGATAAAATGACATCTAGAGCTGGAGGAGATAAAGTGACAGCTAGAGATGGAGGAGATAAAGTGACAGCTAGAGCTGGAGGAGATAAAGTGACAACTAGAGCTGGAGGAGATAAAGTGACAACTAGAGCTTGAAGAGATAAATGACAGCTGGAGCAGGAGGATATAAAGTGACAGCTAGAGCTGGAGGAGAGAAATCAAATCAAATCAAATCAAATCAACTTTATTAGGGTCACAAATTGGGCGCGCAGGCCCGTCTTACATTCGGCCCTTCCAATCACTCGTCTTTCATTCATCAAGAGCATTATACATTTACATAGGAAGAAAAATAAACATTGTGAAATGAATGTTGTAAACATAAACAAGGCTTATTAACATGTTGTGAGGCCCATCTCCCACATATCCATACATCACCCCACCCACACACACACCCCCACCTACCCACACACACGCACACCAGGGACACATACATACCCCACCAACCGACCCATCCCCCTCGCGCACATCCCCCACCCACACACACTACCCTCATCTGATCCCCCAACCAAAACACACTCGCCACCCACAAACATTCCCCCACTAACCCACACATCCCACGCCCATCCACATCCTAACCCACACATCATCTCCCCACCCACACCTCAAACCACCCATCCCCCAGCCACATCTCCATCGACCACATATTCCCCTCCCCACGCACACAATCCCCCACCAACCCACACATCGCACATCCACTCACACATCCCCAAACCATACACACACATCCCAACCAACTGACATGTCCCTACCTCCCCCCCCCCACACACACACACATCTCCCTATCCACCCATACATCCCCAAACCACTCACACACACCCCACCACCCACACATACAACTTCCACCCACTCACACATGCCTTAACCCAATCCCCCACCCGCACATCACATACACCCCCTACCACGCAATATTCCCAACCCACGCACCACACATACACACACATATCCCTCACCAACACATCTCCACTTACACACCACACACATATCCCCCACCCAGATACCACACAATATTCCCACCCACACCCACACAGATACCCTTACCCATCCACCCCACATACCCCCACTCACACACCACAAAACACACACATACCTCACCCACACAATATCCCCAACCAACACACCACACACCTCTCCCCACCCACACATATATTCCCTACCCGTCCACCAACACACACTCATAAACGCATACATCCTCCACTATGCACCCACACCCCCACCCACCCCCAACCAAACATCTCACGATCACAATACCCCTACCCACACACATCCTCCACCCACTCACACATCCCATCCCGACACATACAACTCCCTCTCCGACCTACACAACCCTATGCCACTCACACACCCTCACCCACTCATTCCCCATCCACGCACACATTTCCCACCCACACACCCCCACATACTTCCCCAACCACCACACATCCCCTACTCACCCCCACATATACCCCACCCATACACACATTCCCCGCACCCATCACACACATCCCCCACACCTCCCACACACATCCACTTTATCTCCTCCATCCTCACCCATACCACCACAAACATACCCTCCACCCACACATCATGCACACATCCCGCACCAACACACCGCACACATATCTCACACCCACACACCATACACTTCTCCCCACCCGCCCTTGCATCCCCAATCCACCCAGCACAATTCCCTACCCACATAACCCCGCCACCCACACATACTTCCTCAAACCATCCACACATCTCCATCCACATAAACACACATCCCCCGCATCCATCCCATACACATATCCTCCACCCATATACACATCCCCCACACCCATTCCCACACCTCTACTTTCACCCCCACACATCCATCCACACATCCCACCAACACCCAGAACTATCACTACCCACCAAAACCACACACCCCAACCCATCCAAACGCATATCCTCACCCACACATCCCCCACCCACACATCCCCCACCCACACATATCACCACACTCACACACATCCTCCACACACACTTACACCTCCTCACATCTAGGCACATACAAAATGTCTCAAGTTAGCAGTGAAACTAATATGAACAACCTCCCACACTTTACTCACACACATACACTGACAATTGTCATGAGCAGTCTCATAAAAATGTTAAACATGGAGAAAAATGTGTACATAAAAAGTATGTGACGTAAACATAGTGATGCTCCCACACACACACACACAACACACACACACACACCACACACACACACTCTCTCTCTCTCTCACGCTCACTCATTCACTCTCACGCTCACTCATTCACTCTCACGCTCACTCATTCACTCTCACGCTCACTCATTCACTCTCACGCTCACTCATTCACTCTCACGCTCACTCATTCACTCTCACGCTCACTCATTCACTCTCGCGCTCACTCATTCACTCTCACGCTCACGCTCACTCATTCACTCTCACGCTCACTCATTCACTCTCGCGCCCACTCATTCACTCTCATGCTCACTCATTCACTCTCACACTCACTCATTCACTCTCGCGCTCTCTCATTCACTCTTACGCTCACTCATTCACTCTCACGCTCACTCATTCACTCTCACGCTCAATCATTCACTCTCGCGCTCACTCATTCACTCTCGCGCTCACTCATTCACTCTCATGCTCACTCATTCACTCTCATGCTCACTCATTCACTCTCCCGCTCACTCATTCTGTCTCTCATTCACACTCACTGACCTTCTCACTCAAACTACAGTAATGAACATGAGTTTATATTATGCATGATAAAATCAAGTGGTATTTAACTGATAATATGACAGATGGGAATACACAAACATATGGATTCACGTGTTACATAACATTCGTTTTACATGACATGCATCTGCTCAGCTCTCTCTCTCTCTCTCTCTCTCTCTCTCTCTCTCTCTCTCTCTCTCTCTCTCTCTCTCTCTCTCTCTCTCTCTCTCTCTCTCTCTCTCTCTATCTCTCTCTCTCTCTCTCTCTCTCTCTCTCTGTATTCTTTCATATACACACACTCACACGCATGCGCGCGCTCACACACACACACACTAACACATCAACTCTCCCACTGTCTCACTCTCTCACACACAATCCTTCACACACACACACTCACTCTCTCAATCACACTCTCTCACACATACACGTACGCATGTAGAGCTGGAGGAGATAAAGTGACAACTAGAGCTGGAGGAGATAAATGATAACTAGAGCAGGAGGATATAAAGTGACAGCTAGAGCTGGAGGAGATAAAGTGACAGTTACAGCTTGATGAGATAACGTGACAACTAGAGCTTGAGGAGATAAATGATAACTAGAGCAGGAGTATATAAAGTGACAGCTAGAGCTGGAGGAGATAAAGTGACAACTAGAGCAGGAGGAGATAAAGTGACAACTAGAGCAGGAGGAGATAAAGTGACAAAAAGAGCAGGAGGAGATAAAGTGACAACTAGAGCAGGAGGAGATAAAGTGACACCTAGAGCTGGAGGAGATAAATTGACAACTAGAGCTGGAGCAGATAAATGACAGCTGGAGCAGGAGGATATAAAGTGACAACTAGAGCTGCTGGAGATAAAGTGACCGCTACAACTTGAGGAGATAAAGTGACAACTAGAGCTGGAGGAGATAAAGTGACAACTAGAGCAGGAGGAGATAAAGTGACAACTAGAGCTGGAGGAGATAAAGTGACAACTAGAGCTGGAGGAGATAAAGTGACAACTAGAGCAGGAGGAGATAAAGTGACAACTAGAGCAGGAGGAGATAAAGTGACACCTAGAGCTGGAGGAGATAAATTGACAACTAGAGCTGGAGCAGATAAATGACAGCTGGAGCAGGAGGATATAAAGTGACAACTAGAGCTGGAGGAGATAAAGTGACCGCTACAGCTTGAGGAGATAAAGTGACAACTAGAGCTGGAGGAGATAAAGTGACAGCTACAGCTTGAGGAGATAAAGTGACAACTAAAGCTGGAGAAGATAAAGTGACAGCTACATCTTGAGGAGATAAAGTGACACCTAGAGCTGGAGAAGATAAAGTGACAGCTACAGCTTGGGGAGGTAAAGTGACAACTAGAGCTGGAGAAGATAAAGTGACAGCTACAGCTTGAGGAGATAAAGCGACAACTAGAGCTGGAGGAGATAAAGTGACAACTACAGCTTGAGGAAATAAAGTGACAACTAGAGCTGGAGAAGATAAAGTGACAGCTACAGCTTGAGGAGATAAAAGTGACAACTAGAGCTGGAGGAGATAAAGTGACAGCTAGAGCTGGAGGAGATAAAGTAACAGCTACAGCTTGAGGAAATAAAGTGACAACTAGTGCTGGAGAAGATAAAGTGACAGCTACAGCTTGAGGAGATAAAGTGACAACTAGAACTGGAGGAGATAAAGTGACAGCTACAGCTTGAGGAGATAAAGTGACAACTAGAGCTGGAGGAGATAAAGTGACAGCTAGAGCTGGAGGAGATAAAGTAACAGCTACAGCTTGAGGAAATAAAGTGACAACTAGAGCTGGAGAAGATAAAGTGACAGCTACAGCTTGAGGAGATAAAGTGACAACTAGAGCTGGAGGAGATAAAGTGACAGCTACAGCTTGAGGAAATAAAGTGACAACTAGAGCTGGAGAAGATAAAGTGACAGCTACAGCTTGAGGAGATAAAGTGACAACTAGAGCTGGAGGAGATAAAGTGACAGCTAGAGCTGAAGGAGATAAAGTAACAGCTACAGCTTGAGGAAATAAAGTGACAACTAGAGCTGGAGAAGATAAAGTGACAGCTACAGCTTGAGGAGATAAAGTGACAACTAGAGCTGGAGGAGATAAAGTGACAGCTAGAGCTGGAGGAGATAAAGTAACAGCTACAGCTTGAGGAAATAAAGTGACACCTAGAGTTGAGAGAAGATAAAGTGACAGCTACAGCTTGAGGAGATAAAGTGACAACTAGAGCTGGAGGAGATAAAGTGACAGCTAGAGCTGGAGGAGATAAAGTAACAGCTAGAGCTGGAAGAGATAAAGCGACAACTAGGACTGAAGGCGTTACAATTACAGCTAGGACTGAAGGCGTTACAATTACAGCTAGGACTGAAGGCGTTACAATTACAGCTAGGACTGAAGGCGTTACAATTACAGCTAGGACTGAAGGCGTTACAATTACAGCTAGGACTGAAGGCGTTACAATTACAGCTAGGACTGAAGGCGTTACAATTACAGCTAGGACTGAAGGCGTTACAATTACAGCTAGGACTGAAGGCGTTACAATTACAGCTAGGACTGAAGGCGTTACAATTACAGCTAGGACTGAAGGCGTTACAATTACAGCTAGGACTGAACGAGGAAGACATTTCTGAGTTGTATACCCCGAAAGCGTTGTCACATGATGTTTATCGTATACAATACATCTCTGTCCCTGGATATTGCAAAGAGAATTGTTGCATGTTATACAGAAAGGTTTTACAAATGGCTGTGAATCCTTGACAACGAGTAAACAAACAACAACATTAACACATACTTTGAGGCTTCAGAGATATGGAGTTACGGAAGCGTTCTATAAATGTCTTGTACAGCCAAAATAGATACTGGTTTTGTGTGTGAGGTTCAGGCACAAAGACACCTTATCACAAACATCAGGAAGAGGCTAACGTAGTTTTTAGAACATTATGAACAGATTAAATCTGGAATGCCCCCCCCCCTTTTTTTAATCCCATTCTACCTCAGTGCGTGTCTCTGTGGCGAAGTGGTTATGTCGCCTGCCTCTCGCTCCGAAAATTGTGGGTTCGATTTTGGTCTCCATCATCAGATTCAGGAGTATAATGTTTTCTCGGAGACTCTTGGGGTCGTCGCTGGAGCTATGGAGTTGATCCTCTTGTCTTGTAAACTCTTTTTTCTTTCTTTAAAGAAAGGGTAAGGAACATGCTGTGACAACATAACAGATTTATGGAAAGAGTGACAGAGCAAGACAACGAGATATATTCCTGGAAAACTTTCGTTATTACACCGGACGATGTCAGCACAGAAAATCAACCTTTGTATTGAAGCTCGCGAGATGTGGAGCCGCATGATCGCCCACGCCACCCGGCACGGTACCTGATGAAAATGATAATGCAAGTGTAGCGCTACAACATATGTTTGACTTGAGACAAACTGAGTTAATAAAGCATTTAACTTTTACAATTTTCGACACCAGAAGCCTGACTATTTGTTTAGTTAACCCATAAAAGGATGTGAATAATTCAACAAAAATTAGAAGCAGAATTGGTAAACATTTCTAGAACATGATCACAAGGGACAAACTGGACGTTGAAGCTAAAGCTATCTTCAGTGCACAAACAACAAACATTCACTGATATAACTGAGTAAACAGCTCTATTTATTAAAAACAAAAAGATGTTTCCATACATGAATGTCGCAATTCCAATTCCAATTCTTGAGACAAATGGCTCCGTTCAACCGTCGACTTATCGATTTGGTTATAGTCGTGGGCCCTTATGGTGTATCTCGTTCTTCTTCTTTCGAAAATAAAGATGCTTATATCTGCTTCCTCGTGACGCCCCTAAAATATTTGTTTTTAAAGTTGCATACAGGACAGAGCAGTCAACACCAGCAATTTACTACAGTTATTGATGTCTTGGCAAGTTTACGTTCAGTAGTTTGCCATTGATTTTTGAACAACCTGCTGCCATACCAACACGTTAAAACCAATGAGTCACGGTATGCTGCCAAATCGGCCACCGCTTTGTTCCGAACTTGGGTCAGCGACATTGCGAATCACGTTCGCAACGCCATCGCCACGGAGACCGGCATTGCATCTAAAACATTACATAAACCAATAATTGGACAGGCGGCAGAATCATCAATACAGACGTGCAATGCCTGGCCAACACATGATGCAGAAGAATAATCGTCCCTAAAGAAGACAGTTAATCAATACATACGACTAGAGACTATTAACTGAGACTATAAACTAAGTGTTGTGGACAAATTCACCTATCTGGGTAGCACTTTGTCACAAGCTGCCACAATTGATCAATTGATGACGAAGTGAATGCAAGAATCTCCAAGGCTAGCGCGGCCTTTGGCAGACTGTACACAAATTAGTGGGACAGACATGGAAAAAGCCTGCAAACAAAGTTGAGAATATAACAAAGCAGTCGTATTATCCACACTGCTATATGCTCCTGAAACCTGAACTGTTTATCAGCGACACGCTAGGAAATAAAACCATTTTCACACAGTCTGCCTTGGGAAGCTATTAAAGATTAAGTGGCAAGACCAGATTCCAGACTCTGAAGTTCTAGAAAGAGCGTCCATGTCCAGTATCCACTCTCTACTAATGAAGAATCAGATTCACTGGGCTGGTCACTTGACTCGTATGCCATATAACAGGCTCCCTAGACGATTTTTGTTTGTTTTACGGCGAGCAGCGCTGTTGTAAACGCTCCTAAGACGGCCAGAGGAAACGTGTTACAGACACTCTGAAGATCTCACTAAAAGCTTTTGGAATTCATCACGACACTTGGGAGACTGCTGCCAAAGATCGACATTCGTGGCGTAAATCATTATGTAAGGGTGCAGTCACTTGTGAAGCAATCAGGACTGCAAGAGCTGTGAAAAAAAAAGAGGCTTGAGAGAAACCCACTGCAAGAGATCCTCCTCCTGGAAGTCAAGCATTCTTTGCCCACATTAGTTGTCACTTAATCTCCGTCAATCCTAATTATCACGTTATCTCCTTCAATCTTAATTATCACGTTATTTCCTTCATCAAGGCTTGAGAGTAAAACGACCACAAGAGAGCCTCCGCCTGCAAAGTCAAGCATTCTTAGCCCACATTAGTTGTCACTTAATCTCCTACAATCCTAATTATCACGTTACCTCGTTCAATCCTTATTATCACGTTATTTCCTTCAATCCTAATTATCACGTTATTTTCTTCAATCCTAATTGTAACTTTGTCTGCGTCAATCCTAATTGTCACTATGTCTCCGTCATTCCTAATTGTCATGTTATTTCCTTCAATCCAAATTGTCACTTTGTCTCCGTCAATACTAATTGCCACTATGTCTACGTCAATTCTAATTGTCACATTGTCTCCGTCAATTCTAATTATCACTTTATCTCCTACAATCCTAATGATCACGTTGTCTCCTTCAATCCTAATTGTCACTTTCTTTCCGTCAATTCTAATTGTCACATTGTCTCCGTCAATTCTGAGTTGTGCGTCTTCTTCGGGTGCCGTTGACCGGTGCGTTGAAAGCACGCACTCGCATAGCATGTGTATTGTGTAAATTTACAGGAAACACCTTTATTAATGAAAGCACTAACGAGTCTTGAATACTGAATACTACATTTAAATATCTGCGTTACTGCACTCGGGACATTTCCATAAGTCCTCCCCCTCCAAAAGCTACAGAAGTGTCCCCATGCTGATGATTCCTGTAGCAACACGATTAAAAGTGCTCCTGGTTTCCCCTCTTAAGCTGTGATTATCGTCCATATTTTCTACTCACTTCTTTCTGAGCCAGTCTTTCCAGATATGGATATTCCATCTGTCCGGCTGCACTCTTCACCAGATTGTCGAGGGCCTTCATTAAATCGCCTTTATCACAAAGTAGCCCTCCACCTAGACGGGCAGCAGCAGCTAGTCTATCAGCCTGTTCATTAAGGGAGAGGAGATGAAGAGTAGCGGGAGAGGGGAAGAATACATGTCTTATGTGACGAAAGAGTAACGCGATTCCGATTATTGTTAACAAGTATATATGATGAGTGTTTTGTCTTTCGGAAACTTATAACAAACTCTTTGGTAGTAGTGTTCGTATTTCATAAATTGGTGTACACTCATCATCATCTAGTGCCTTTCCGACTGGCGTGAACGATCATACTTCTGCACAAATTGCGATCTCCGACGGCATGGATCAGTTTTGTTGACTCCCTTCCGTGCAAGGACTTTGCGATAAGTTGTTTTTGCGACTTAACCTCCCTCAAAATGTCCAGGTCCGTCATTTTGGCTGTCCAAGGAATTTTTAGCCGTCTTCTATAAAACCACATTTCCAAGGCTTCTGTGAATGTTTCGCCTGTTTACTAATTGTCCAGCATTGGCAGGTTAAAATTGGTTCTATGGTTCTAGAGAAAATATATATAGGCCACTACACCATCCGCCACCCGGTGGACGCGCCTAGTAATAGGACATACCCTTATTACTACCCCTGGAGTCTGTACTATAGATAAGAAAAGGTGCACTAAATGTGTGTCGTGTTCATCACTATAATACATTTCGTATATATCGGTCTGTACTATAGATAAGAAAAGGTGTACTAAATGTTTGTCGTGTTCATCACTATCATAAATGTAGTATGTGTTGGAGTTGCGGTAATTTACACGGTGCACGGCTGAGATGTCGGTCTTAAATTGCCCCTACTTGTTCTTTGTTGTCTTGCATGAACCGTCAAAGGAAGCTGCCAGCAACGTCTACATTCCACACCCACAATGGGACTCGGGATCAGATCTCTGCTAAGGACATTACTTTTTCAGCGCATATGAAGTGCAAATCCTGGTCTGTACACAGAGTGGTGAATGCCTAGGCAAGCTGCAATGTGTCAAAGCTGAAAAGAATCTTTTCGAGAGGCACCAGCAATGGTCCAATATCCCGTGACTTATGCTTGAACGTGTACATGGCTTGATCCAATAAGCCGTGATTTATGCTGAAAGTGTGTAAGGCGTGGTCCAATATGCCGTGACTTGTGCTGAAAGTGTGTAAGGCGTGGTCTAATATGCCGTGATTTATACTGAAAGTGTGTAAGGCGTGGTCGAATATGCCGCGACTTATGCTGAAAGTGTGTAAGGGGAAAATCGAAAATATAACAACCAAAACCAGAACTAGTGATTGTCCAGCCGTCACATTTCACAGATAACAATGGTCAATCAATGACCAGGAGAGACAGACCTTTGAACCATCCAACGTCAGAAAAACACCGAGGATGAGGATGATAAAGACAACCTGTCCCAGTGGGACCCTGGGTAACGGAAGTGATATCCTTTTAAGGTGAATTACCAGTCGGAGTAAAGAGTGAACATTGTTTTTTTGTTTTTCTGAGAAACACGTAGCCTGGGTTTCTGTCATCTCAATGTGTAGAGAAACTAGCAATATAGCAATCATAGACTATGTCAATGTGTAGAGAAATTGACACTACAACAGTCACAGACTATGTCAACGTGTAGAGAAACTACAAGGTAGCAATCATAGATTGTCAATATATAGAAAATCTGAAAAGACAGCAATCACAGACTATGTCAATGTGTAGAGTAATTAATACTTTGCCTACATTGCTACCTAAATCTTTGCCTACACTGCTTCCTAAACATGTGCAGGCTTCTGACTCTTGGAGTGTTGATTAATCAAGGGAGATCGGGCTGTCATTTGCTTGATTCATTCTCATTATACCGGGTTCGAAACACGGCGGTGCTGGTTTTTTTCGAAAAAGGTATAGGAGCCGGTCGTTCAGAAAGCAATGGCAAACTACTGAACGTAAAATTTGCCCAGGAATCACGAACAGCGAAAATGCTGGGGTTGACTGCTACGTCCTGTGAAGGACATGGAACTTAATTAAAATTTAATAATATTTGTCTATCCAAAATGCATGTTTAAACCTAATTGTTGTGACCGCCCATCCAGTTTTGCTAGTTTATCCTGCATCCAACTTCGTGAGTGAGGCTGGGAGTGAGGGGGGGGGGGAGGGTGGAGGGGGGAGGAGTCAATGTCGTCACCAAATTGCTTTTTCAGAGGAGTCGGTTGAATTTCATTATTTCATTTGTGGCGGTGATTGTTGTTGTCTTCATAATGCAGTCTACAGTCAGATTGGTAGAGGTGACAGTGTCTCGTCGCTGGCGGCTGTAGCTGATCTCAAGCTGGCCTCAAGATTGGAGGTGGAGGCAGCCACAGCAACATTCCACTAGCTGGAGGACAAACGGCACACTCATGTCATGATTGTAACGGACTCACAAAGTATGATGAGAAAGGTGAAGGTAGGCATCCTCCGGGCAGAGTGACAGGCTTCCATTCACAAATAAAAAATATAGGGAACATCTGTTGAATTATTTCTATTTCTCCAGGACATGCTGATGTGGTGGGAAATGAGCAGGCAGACATACTGGCTTTTGAATCGCGTGTATGGTGGATAAGAACAGATAGATCATCATAGACAGGAGAGAATCGTGCTGCAGAGAATGAGCAGAGAATCTGGCCGACACTCAGGGCAAAGAGGAAAGACCAGCCAGACACATAATCAGAGTGCAACCTGTATCATTAGTATTGGGACTCTTCCATGGCCGTTGAAGATAAGGACGGTGGAGGTATGGGAATCTCCTGGGTGCTGCGATGTTGGTTCTTGACTCAACTCAACTCACTCAACTCAGCTGAACTCATCTCAACTCAACTCATCTCAACTCAGTAGAGGTGACCCTAGCCCCACCCCTGTTTTTATTTCGAATGCATGCAGCATGAAGTCGTGAATTCAGTTCAACGCTCTGCTGTCTGTTTACGCGCAATGTGACCCTCTGGTCAGCGAAGGATATGTTTAATGGGAAGCCTGCATGACCATCCCATAGTCGTTTGTCAATGGCATCTCCTAATCTCTCCAAAACTATCCTGCTGAAAATGTTTTCAAGAACTGACATTAACGTACATCTCAGCTCATCTCATCATGTACCTTGCGGTGTCGAGGTGACGTATAAACAGCTGGAGAGTGCCCGCTTATGGGCTTCATGTATCGATATTCCCATGGACTCTGTTATTCCCATCGATCATCGTTTACGTGGTCGGCCTTTTCCTCTGCTTCCCTCTGGTCTGTACAACATTGCTTGTTGTGGTATACTGTTAGTTCGTAACCTACTTGCATGGCCAAACCATTTATACATCTTTGCATGGCCAAACCATTTATCCAAACATAATAAAATTTAGTGCTGCTATAACCCCCCACTTTAGTCATGATTTCTTCATTTCTGATCTTATCTCTTCTTAAAACATTGAGTATTCTTCTCAGGAATCGCATTTATGTTGTTATTATCTTTCCCATTGCAACATACGCCTGTGAGAACTGGACACTTACTAAACAGTCTGAACAACGTATAAATGCTTTCGAATATAAATGTTAAAGACGAGTTCTAAGAATATCTTGGATACAGCAAATAACAAATGCATCCATACTTCAAGAGCTAAATATTGAAGAAGGCTGGCTATTAAAGACGATAAAACAAAGAGAATTGAAATGTTTTGGTCACTTGAAACGTCACGAAAGTTTGGAGAGAACAATAATAGAGGGGTATATGCCCGGGAAGAGAGGAAGAAGAAGAGCAAAGAGAAGATGGGTGCAGGATGTGGCAGATGTTCTCCAGATGGGTGTAACGGAAGCGGGACATCTTGATAAAGGATCGAGAGGTTTTCCAGAAGGTTGTTATGGGAGCGAGGTTCTGCAAAGGACATGCTAATGAATGAATGAATGAATGTGTTTTTATTCTGTATGCCCCATTGTGGAATAGGCGGTCAACCAACTCACTACAAGACCCCCTGTCCATAGCTACTTCACGCAGCTCTGCCCATGCCCTCGCCATATTTTCTTTTCTGTATCTACATTTGTTCTCCGTGTGTTTTTATGTATTCCTCTGTTTCTTTTTTCCTGTGGGTTCCATACAAAGTCCTTTCTGGTTGTATCTCTATAATGTTCTCTCTCCCGTAGACCCCCTTTCTTTTGTAACCATCACCTACCCTGGACTAAACTACAACCAACCTGAACGCCGATGGTGCCAAACTGTCTGAAAGCCTAAACTGGTAGAGTAATGCGGCGATTTGTTAAGAGTTATTGAGTCTTGTATCTGGTAAATCTGGGAAACGATCATCGACCGCTGTTGAAGAACCCTTTTGCCGATTGATTTATTGACTGATTGATGTTAGTGTTAGCGTTGATGGCTCTCTCATGCAACCGGAGACCGTCTGTGGTGGTTGTGCTGGCTATTGTAATGCCCGTTAGTTATTAATAGATTAATGAAATCAAGCGGAGCTATTTGTAAATAGACTTATACTGCGTCTGCATCTGTCGAGAAAATAGAGGTTCTTAAATTTGTGACATTGGGTAGGGAATTTATTACAAGCAGAAGTAAGGGGCATACTTAGCAATCAAAGGTCACATTAGACACTCATTATCATCATATACGGAATTATTTCAAGCAGGAGTAAGGAATATACATAAGAATCAAAGGTCACATTAGACACTCATTATCATAATACACGGAATTTGTTACAGCCAGAAATAAGAGACATACATGGCAATCAAAGTCACATTAGACACCTATTATCATCATATATGGAATATGTTACAAACAGCAGTAAGGGACATACACAGCAATCAAATGTCACATTAGGCAGCTATTATCAACATATACGGAATATGTTACAAACAGCAGTAAGGGACATACACAGCAATCAAAGGTCACATTAGGCAGCTATTATCATCATTATCATGTGCCAGTGTCTACGGCCGTACCACGATGAAAATAAAAACGGTTCTTGTCCGATCACCGAAGTCAAGCATCGTCGGGCGTGGTTAGTACTTGGATGGGTGACCGTTTGGCAACACCGCGTGCTGTAGCCTTTTACAGACAAGCGCGCTAGCTGGCGTAGTTGATAGCGAGCTACGCTGGTAGTGTCATGAACATGGTCAGGCGAGGGTTCGAATCCTGGGCTCGTCGCTGGTCAAAATGAGGAAAAGACTGACAGCCTATTCCTCCTTGCTCTCGGGCCGAGAAAATACAATGACCCGAACATCGCAGACCGTGTATTTCTGGAGAAGATGAAACGGCGTTGTGGTACTACAGTGCATTGACATTTGTTTGCCTCCATATAACAATCCATATCTCAGTAACCAACTGAGGGAAAATGATGAGATTTAGCATATAACCTTATCATTATGTCCACACACACACACACACACACACACACACACACACACGCGCGCGCGCGCGCACGCACACACACACGCACGCACGCACGCATGCACGCACACAAATTGTTCTGGAGATTGTACAGCAGATTTCAATGTTTGTTTACATGCATTATATAATTTACGGGTCAGAGATGAAGTGCATATTATAGAATGTTTTACACCTTAACCCAGAAACATCAGCGTTCAATAGTGAATTTTCTCCGTGGTGCACGGGAATTTCCTTATGAGAAGCACATCACACAGTGAAACGGGAGTGTTCAGAGGTGCCGTCAATAATGTGGGTGCTTTCATGAAACGTGATTATTTTATAAATCTTACCATTTATCGCTAACATTTGAATGTGTGAATATTGTTGAATGGGATTGACTGTGAAATTGTGTACACTTCAAAGCATGGCTATGAAGTTGTTTACATACGATTGTCAAGAAGCTTATCGCAGGAAACTGTTTCATACTATTACAAATCCGAGAAAAGAACAGTGCGTGCATTGGGTTTGAGTAAACGGTCATTTCGTCGATGGGTGCAAGAATCTGGAATGAAACCAACACGCAATAAGCAAAAGGTAGGTAGAAAGGCAATTGTATACAGCTTTGACAAGGATATATACACGTCATAAGGCGTGCTATTATAAAAATGCTGGATGCCAAAGAAGCAGTGACTGTAAGAAAACTTAAAGTTTGGTTGATAAAAAACAATGACATAGAGCTATCCAAAACAACTTTGTGGAGAATTATAAGGACATTAGGCTTCACTTTTAGAAAATACAAGGTAAGTAGAAATATCATTTGCGAGCAACCGCATTTAGGAGCAATGAGAAGCAGTTACCTACGTGAAATAAGGCAAATGCGCAAAGAGAATTCTAACATAGTGTATTTGGATTAAATCTGGATCAATGCGCACCACACAAGTGAAAAGGAATGGCAATCAGTGGATGGAAAGATAAAGCGGTATGTGCCCAGCAGTAAAGGACAGCGTTTGGTCATAACCCATGCTGGTAGTACTCATAATGGCTTACTACAGAATGCTGGACTCATGTTCGTATCAAAGCATACAGACCTTGGAGATTATCATAATGAGATGAATGGTAATGTATTTAGAGATTTGTTCGAGAATACAGTGCTTCCATCCCTTGATAGACCGTCTTGTTTAATCATGGACAATGCATCATATCACAATGTTGTTGCCCAAGAAGACACAATACCTACGGCATCGAGCACAAAGGAAGCAATTAAGATATGGCTCCGAAGGGAAAATATACCATTTCCAGAAACGTATTTCAAACTACAGTTGTTGTCCCTTGTAAAACATGCGCAAAAAAGCAAGAAATATCAAATCGACAAGTTGATAGAAGAGCATGGCCATAGGAACCGTACCATTCACATTAAAACCCTATAGAACTTGTGTGGGCTAAAATTAAAGCACAGGTGGAAGCTGACAATACTACATTCAAATTGTCTGACGTCAAGATACTAACCCATATAGCGCTATTAAATATTGATACAAGTTACTGGGAAAAATGTGATGACCATGTGTTGAAAGAGAAAGATGACTATTGAGAAAGGATGGACTGAATTTTTTGCAACCGAGAGCAGTCATCAACCTACTGGAATCGTCCGACACAGATTAAGATCTGGGCAGATATCGCAGACATTAATCCACATGCATCCCTACTGGGATATTTAGCTCCAAATATTCAATAGAATTGCAGGCCTTAAACATTATAGCATCGGCACAAACAATACAACTTGTCAATGGCAAAAGTTTGTATTCCACAGTGATGGATTGTCAGTTCCGCAAGCCCTCAACAGTGACAAACAACTGGCATGGGGGGGGGGGGGGGAGGGGCACTAAACGCATTGAATACCAACAGAAGAGTAATATTGCGATGGAAACTGACATAGTGTGCCATAACAAGAAACGTGAGAACAAACACGTTGACAAATGAGAGGACAACACGCGAACATATGAATTCATTCTATAAACTTCAATGAAAAGAGGACCAGCAACTTGGTCGTTAAGAAGAAAGCTCACTACAGAGACATTGACAACTATATTCGTCATGCAAAACAGGTAATCATATTCCGTCTCATAACGTAAACAGCAGAGCAGACAATCTTTCACGAAGACTCAAAACGGATCTGTCACCCATGTGTCCGTGTGAACAAACTACACAGACAGCTGAACATATCCTTAAAAATTGACACATGATGACTAAATTGCGGTATCATTTCTGGTCACTCCATACGCACATTAACGCACAGCTATTTGGAAGCTTTCACGAACTCAATATAAAAAGCTAAATGCATCCTAGTAACATGAATACTTGTGTACACACTAATAACCAGCAGCTGGAGAAAAAAGAAGAAACTGGAAAATAAGGTAAGAAATATATTCCTTCTACTTTCCTGTCAATTTACATTTCGATTCCACATTATTTACCCCATGCCTCTGTAAATTCTCTGTCGTTACTAATATTACACAGTGCACCCCTCTCGGGAATCTCCGTGGTGAAGTGGTCAAGCCGTCTGAATCGGGCTCCGAAGGTTGTGGGTTAAATTCCGGGCCACGTCCTTCAGTTCACGAGTGCATTCTTTCGGAGACTCCCTATGGTCATCGCTGGAGCTACGGAGTTCGTGCTTTGTGCGACGCTTTCCGCGATGCGGAAAGAGACTGACCCATATGGGATAAATACCCGATGCAATGCAGTCGACCCTGTCGACTTTTAAGCGACGTGTTTTTAATTGCACCCACTCCCATACAAATCTGCAGGCTTGGCCATGGGAATGTTATTCCCATGGGAATGTTATTCCCATGGGAATCCCATGGGAAAGGTCCCATGGGATGGGATGGGATGGGATAGGCATAAATTACCATGGGATGGGATGGGACAGAAAAATATGTCCCATGGACAAGCGTGCAAATCTGGCTGCGCCTTGTACTTGTGTCATCACTCGAATTGACGTACATTACTGTAAAACAAGTTTGTTAGCGTGAATTCACTACATTTTGCCAAAACATCAAAGAAATGTCGCCGCTTTCGATGATTTAAGTTGCCTTTGGACCTATCAAAGACATATTCCTTGGGTGGGAGTAAATATAAGACGGCAGGAAAAAATTTCTTAACGATGCAACAGACAGTTTTTAATAACAATTGATCGTGAATAAAGGCAAGCAAATGTGAACAAACTATAGATTCAAGCAACATATTATCATCATCCGGATGAACACTTTCGGGGATAGAAAGGTGTAGAAACAGAGTGTGTTTGCAGTGGTAAAGCTTACAGACATGGGAAGACAAAAGGATGTATGAGATGCAGCCACCAGACTTCAGTTGATGCGAGGAGAGATTGGACAGGTAGCAGAGACATACATCGCTGACTGCATAGTTCATCTGAAAGACTCGTCGGTGAACATAAATAGAGAGATTCCGGCAGATCTCAGGATTATACAGACAGATAGAGCAGATAGGGAAAGACTGAGAATGCTGACTAGAAGGCCAGTTCCTTTCTTCTTACTACTATTATACTTCTGCCCGTACTGCTCGCAGTTCCTCTAACACAGGTTCTGGTTCTGTCTCTACCATCGCAGTTTACTATTCGGCGGCTATAGTGCCAGTTCTGTGTTGGTTGACGAGCCCCCTCATTCTCCAGATGTGTCTTTCGTATCTGGCCGTGCCAATTCTTCCACCCGAGTCTCTCATTCTAGACAAAGGTGTGGATTCACTGGCGTCAAAGGGCATTACTAACATCGGCACGATCCTCTGGCTGTCCATCTGCAGGGGATGCAGAGCCAGCAAGTTTATCAGCTCATTCGTTTCCCTCAACTCTCGTATGTCCCGGGAAGAAGATGAAAGTGACTATACGAACAACAGACCTCCGCTCATTGAATCAATTAGGACACAAAAGTGGGTAGTGTGCCGAAGTAATTTTTTTCAAAGTCACTTAGCGTGTTAATCAGTGTTCGTTCAGTGTTCGTTCACCGTATATGCAACAACAATTGAAATAAATTAATGTGGTCCTTAATAACACGTTTCCGAAACATTAAATAAATATTATTTTCTCTGTATATTACCCATTACTATAATATAAATAGGAACAAATACAAATATTCTGTTTTGCACACTTTAAAATTGTTATATTTTGTGAAGGCAGAAAGTCTAATAGATTGAGGAACAAAACAAGTAAATAAATCAAATACAAAACACATTATTAACATGTTAATATGAGTAATAATTGATTATTATAGATCTGAGCCATGAATCAATGAATGGGGCCGTTTGTCCTTGCTCCTCCTTGGTCAAGTGTCCAATAGCAGGTGTGTGTTTTTTCCATGTCTGCTTCATACAGACTTTTGAAGGCACAGGTGTCAGACAACTTGTTAAAAGTCTTCTTTTTATGTGTCCACGCGCTTTGAACTCAGGTGTAGTCCATAAACGTGCTACGAGAGAGAGAGAGAGAGAGAGAGAGAGAGAGAGAGAGAGAGAGACAGACAGACAGACAGACAGAGACAGAGAGGATAGGGCGGAAACTAATCTTCGTCATGAATAACTGTAAGAGACAGAATAAGGAATGGAATTAGAGAACTATTAGGTCTGAAACCAGTCGTGCACTTTATTAAAGTACTACAGATTAAATGGTTTGACCATCTTACAAGAATCCAGTGGTACCATCTGCAATAAAGCGCCAAATTGAAGCAATATAATAGATACAGAGCAAGGGGAAGACCAAATAAAAGATGGAGTGATCGTAACAAGAACAACTTTAGAGAAATGAATTCCAACTTACAAAGAACATTAGAAAAAGCTCAAAATATATCTTTACATCTCACTCCAACACTTCACCTGGGTAAATTTAAGGAAGAGAAGAAGAAGAAGAAGAAGAAGAAGAAGAAGAAGAAGAAGAAGAAGAAGAAGAAGAAGAAGAAGAAGAAGAAGAAGCAGCAGCAGCAGCAGCAGCAGCAGTAGAAGAAGAAGAAGATAGACAGACAGACAGACAGACAGACAGACAGACAGACAGACAGACAGACAGACAGACAGACAGATAGATAGATAGATAGATAGATAGATAGATAGATAGATAGATAGATAGATAGATAGATAGACAGACAGATAGATAGATAGACAGATAGATAGATAGATAGATAGATAGATAGATAGATAGATAGATAGATAGATAGATAGATAGATAGATAGATAGATAGATCACATGCATTTGACATGTGATAGAGGGATATTTCCAGAGACAGTTATTAGGACAAAAAGCCACCGGATGTATGATGTTTAGCAGACCAGCCAAAGCCGTTGACCCAGATAAGGTGGAAAAAAGTGGAAAAAAATAAGGTGGGGCAGGCTCAAGAACACTCTTGGTGCCATATGCGAGATGGGCTGGGGAAGGAGCCAATAGGACTCAGGACATTTAAGAAGTGTGTGTCTGTCTCTCACCGTTAGGAACTATCTCTATACACAGTGCTGTCCTATGTCCGTCTATGCTGTAAGGAAACAACCAAAGAAACAGACACTTCCCTGCGTTTGTCTGTGTGTTTGTGAGAGAGACAGAGACGTAGCGTCTGCCATGTTTCAGACAGGCAGGAAAGCACTCAAAATGCATGTCAATAAATGCCTAGACAGCCGAAGCCTCATCTTTAAAAATGTTATGTTTACTCGCAAAGAGATAAAAGACACGAAGATCGCACAAGCAATGAAAAGATAAGAAGATCACACAACCAGATACAAGATAAGAAGCTCAAAGAACAAGATAAGAAATGCACAAATCAAGTACCCATTTTACATTTTTACGTTTTCTAACGACAAATTTACAGCTCAGCATGCTAAGGCTTTGTTTTGTGTATGAAGTTAAGAAAGATTTTATTTGTCGTCGTTTTTCCTTGATATTTGGCTTCCCATTTGTGAGAAATCTGTGTGGCATAAGATCGATTAGATTTTAACAACTTATTTCTGGCCATGGAAGTTAAACAACAAAAGAGTTTTTGAATGGTATATACAGAGCCACATTGAAGACATATAATGGATTTAGAGCAAAGGGTAAGAGCACGTAAAACATGTAGTTTAGTTTTAGTTTGTAAGTTTAAGTTTTAGTCGATAGATCAACATCACGGCACATGGGTTAGTTAGTTAGTTAGTCGCAATTCCAACTTCACAGCAACGGGTTGTCCCCATTATGCTCCGTTCCTGTGCCAGTGAATATCACACAAAACGCTCCCCACTGCCCAATGTGAAAAATGGAAAAGACAGGAGTCTCGACAAACAACAGCCCGCACAGATACATACACTGTGCATAATGCCGCCGCCAGAATGTCAACACACTAGTCCCCCACGAAACACCCAATTCATCTCTGATGGAATCGGCAGTCATTTTCCTATCTTGATGTTTCCTAGATGTTCACCCACACAGTCCACGAAATACAGTTCATCGTCGATGGTAGTGGCAGTCAACCAGAAGCCAATCAGCCACGCATTTCTGCATAAGGCAAAAACCGGTCAACTCTGGGACATAGACACCTGCCATCGCTCCGGACATGCAGTCACGTTCCCAAAAAAAACTTGGCAGATTCAAAAGCACTTAACACGAAACTCACAGCTTACAGTGTCCGCGCCACGCACCCACTCAGTAGCAGGGCGACGGAACCATCAAGCCTCCTTAGTCGCCTCTTACGACATGCGTGGTAGGCTACAGTGTTGCTATTCTTTGCTTCCCTTATGGGCCCCGGCAACACACGGGAGAAACACATGGGTGTAACCCATAAGTGCTCCGTTTACTCCTAACTCAAACCCGAGTCTGGAGAAACTCAACGTAAAAGATGTAGTGATGAATCAAGAACAACCTCAGAAAAATAAATACCAACTTTACATCCCCCTTCTCCCCCAACTCTTCACTGAGATAAATGGAGGAAGAGAAGAAGAAGATATAGAGCCTTTAATTTCTTGTTAGCGCAGTTAGCACTCTGGCCTCGTGCCTTGGTAGTCATGTGTTCAAACCTCCACTGAGGCGGAGTTTTAAAATGTACCCAAGCTTCCACGTCGACTCAAGCTAAAATGGGCATTATGAGATGTTTTTTGAAGTAGAGCAGCCGGCACAATACTAATCTCATAAACCGCCGAGTTCTGATTGGTCTGTACAAAACTGTGACCTCTCTCAAATGGTAAGAAGGTAGATGGGAGGGTTAAGAATATGAACGAACGAACGAAAATCTTTAATTTCAAAGGGTTTAGAATTGGGCACAAAGGCCCGTCTGACATTCTGCCCTTTAAGAATACGCATATTAAGGTACTAAGAGAGACTTATTCACGAAGACACGGGATTACCAGACCAAGACAGTCGTAATATTTTGCTTATATTTGATAACCCACATCAAGAACAAGGCAGTCATCATATTTTGCTTATATTTGATAACCCACATCAAGAGCAAGGCAATCATCATATTTTGCTTACATAAAAAAAACATATGAAGATAGGGTATTTAATCTTAATAGTTTGCTTACTCTTGAATACCTGTATAAGAACGAGGCATTTGTCATCTTTTGATTATGTTAACAGACGGGGAGTCTGAAGAGGGTTGTGATAACTGGAATGATCGCGGGAGCTAGAGACTGGGGTCGCCTAAGGGGGGAAGGGGGGGGGGGGGGTTGTGCTAGATATAAAAGTCAACAGAGGGATGGTGTTAGATACCTCTATCGACCTCTGTATTTAACACCCTTTCTGTGTTGACCTCTATATCTAACAACCTCCCTCAGACCTCTATAACACAAACAGCCACTCCTCAGAACACTTCGCAGCATGTCTTAACCAGTACAGGGAACGGAATCGTTACTCTACTGAGTCGAAAGTGGACAGACAAGACCAAACAATTTAAAGTGATAATTCATAATGACAACAACAAAATTGTTAAAACACTGAAATAATATTCAAATACAGTTAGTACCAGAGTGATGGTGTGGAATGTGAGGGTGTGTAACACAGCTTGTTCATCAACCATGTTGTTTAGTTATAGCTGTCAAATATGAATGACTCATCAGCTCACATGAGTGGTGTTTGTTATTATTGTTTGAGTTGTACTATTTCTTTGTAAAGGCAAAATGGCTTGTTGGTACAGAATACAATATCTTGAGTTCTATTGTTGGATGGTGGCTTGAAGGTACCGGAGATTTGCTTTAAGGTATGGGGGTGGCTTGAAGGTACTGGAGATTTTTATGAAGGTATGGGCGTGGCTTGAAGGTACCGGAAAGTTGCTTTAAGGTATGGGACGTGGCTTGAACGTATCTGGGGCTTGCTTAGAGGTAAGGGGAGTGTTTAGTTTAGTTTAGTTTAGTTTAGTCGATGGATCAACATCACGGCACACGGGTGCAACCCATAAGTGCTCCGTTCTCCTAACTCAAACCTGAGTCTGGAGAAACTCAGCTCAGTGCACGAACTCCGTAGCACCGGCGAGAATCCTGAAATACTTTGGGTAGATTTTTAACTCGAAATTTTGCCCGGGCAGCGCCGTTAGACTACTCTTTTTTTCGATTTCAAACTGTCAAGGGATTTTTACGTGCGCAATAATACACACGGGCGTCCGATCTCACTACCCAGAGACCAGGGGAAATTTTATTACTAGAAGTCCACGAGAAAAAATCCCGGTCATAACCGGGGCTTGAGCCCGGGACCTCCAGCACTCGAGGCGGACACCATACCCCGAGACCGTTGCATCAAATACTAATTTTGGGTTGGCCCAATCTCTTACTAAGAGTACTTTAGACTACTGTTGCTCTCCCCTTCTCCCCTCTCTCTCTCTCTCTCTCTCTCTCTCTCTCTCTCTCTCTCTCTCTCTCTCTCTCTCTCTCTCTCTCTCTCCCCCCCCCCCCCTGTCTCTTTTCTTTGTGTCTGATTCTAACTGTTCTATTTCTATACCACTTTGTCCCTGTCTCTCGTCTCTATCCCTTTTCTCTGTCTGTCTGTCTGTCTGTCTGTCTGTCTGTGACACTTTTCCTCTGCCTCTTTTGTCTCCTTTCCTCTGTCTGTTTGTTTCTTGCAATCTATTCCTTTAGATTTTTCTCCCTGTCTATCTGTTTCTATATCTCTATGTATTTCTATATCTCTATGTATTTCTATATCTCTATGTATATCTTATCTAAATGCATTTCTATATCTCTATGTATTTCTATATCTCTGTGTATTTCTATATCTATATGTATTTCTATACCTATATGTATTTCTATATCTCTATGTATTTCTATATCTCTATGTATTTCTATATCTCTACGTATTTCTATATCTATATGTATTTCTATATCTCTATGTATTTCTATATCTATATGTATTTCTATATCTATATGTATTTCTATATCTACATATATTTCTATATCTCTATGTATTTCTATGCCGTTCTCCGTGGCCAAAGGCTTGCGAACGCGGTTCGTGATCCGTTTATCAGACGTTCGAAACGCAGCTGCGACCGATTTGTGCAGCAGACCGTGTCTCGTTGTGTTATAACGTGTTGGTATGGGAGTCGGTCGTTCAGAAAACAATGGCAAACTACTGAACGTAAACTTGCCAAGACATCAACAACAGCAATGCCGGTGTTGACAGCGAGGTCTTGTAAATCAATCAATCAATCATGTGCCATGCCGGAAAGCGTGGGCGGTCATGACTCGCCATTTCACTCGATCACCAGAGTCGTGGATCAGCTCAGTGTTCCTGTCTCGTCCATGCCACGTGGCCAAGCCATCCAGGTATTTTCCTCTCGGTCTTCCTCTTGGTCTGTTCCCCTCGATCTTGCCAGTTGTCAATAAGTTCTCCAATCCATTTCTTCTCATAACATCTCCAAAAAATGTTGACTGTCTTCGTCTAATGTCTCTAATCAGTCTACGATTTTCATTTGTCTCCTGTAGTACTTGGTCAATGGTTTTTCTTTCTGTCCACGGTACTCTTTGCATTTTTCTCAGAAACCACATTTCTGCAGCCATCAGATGCTTTTCAGCTTGACTGCTCATTGTCCAAGTTTCACATCCATACAAAAGAACAGGCTCTATGTACCCCTCAACACTCTTTTTCTCGTTTCAATTGACATCTTTTTATTGGTCAGAATGTTTTTCATCTTGCTAAAGACTTCTTTCGCCATGGCGTTTCTTGTTCTAATCTCTTCAAGGCATCTCCCATCAGATGTTATGACTGTTCCGAGATAATTGTATCGATTCACTTGTTGAAGAATATTCCCATTTACTTGTATATTACATTGTGGTACTTCGTTCTTCCTAGTGACGACCATAACCTGTGTCTTCTTACAATTTAATTCCAACCCCAGCTGCTCACTGTGTACAACAACCGCACCTACTAATTGTTGCAGATCCTGTGCATTGTCTGCAATCAATACTGTATCATCTGCATATCTAATGTTATTGATGTTTCTTCCTCCAATGCTGATTCCATTTATATCTTCTACATTTCTGAAAATATTTTCACTGTATAGGGAACAAAGATCTGGAGGCATTACACATCCCTGCCTAACACCTCTCTTAATAGGCTGATACTGTCCTACTTCATTATCAATCCTTATGGCAGCTTGTTGTTTCCAATATATGTTTTTTATAAGTCTAATGTCTTTCCCATCAATTTGTAGATCTGCAAGCATATCCACCATGCTGACATGTCTAACTCTATCAAAAGCCTTTGTGTAGTCAATAAAGCAAAGATGTATATCCTTGTAAATAGGCTATGCAAAAAATATCTCTATCTATTTCTATATATCTATGTATTTCTATATCTCTGTCTCTCATTCCTAGTGTATATCTCCTAATCAACCTGCAAAATATTCTCTCTATCTATCTCTCTCCCCCACCCCCCCCCCCCTCCCCTTTCTCTGCCTCTGTGTTTTTCTGCCTGACACTCTCGGTCATTCCCTTTCTCTTAGAATGAACACCGCGCAGAAATACCCCAGCATTGGTTGCACAGCTAACGTGTTCCACCCCCCCCCCCCCCCCCACCGAAAAAAGGCAAGGATTACTCAATACTGAATGCATATAGAATTATCACCTTGCAAAACACCGTTGGTAAACTACTCAAGAAGATAGTAGGAGGCAAGCTACATCACTACTTGGAAAAATGTAAATTGCTATCCAAATGACTTGGGAGTTACCGGACTGGGATTGACACCTGGACCAGAGCGGCAACATTTGCATTCGATGTCTGTGAGGGGGCTTCAAGGATAAACAAGAGACAATGGCGGTGGCACTTGACGTGGAGGATGCTTACAACAATGTCAGGTATGATCGGTTGATACACACACTGTTGGACATGGAGGTCTGCCCTTGAATTGTCCAATGGATTGCAGCAGTCCTTTATGAGTGTAAAATTGCACTTCGCATGGGTTCATGGACTTCTGACCCCTGTACTATTTATTACACCTGGGCTGCCACAGGGATCTGCTATGTCCCCTATGCTTTTTAATGTATACATCAGCAAATACATGGCAATTGGGGCACCAGAAATTGGTAGATACTTGACATTCCCAAATGATGTGCTGGTGAACAGACAGAAAAAAGAAAGGAAAAGAATGACTGAAGACTTACAATCGGCAGTAAACAGGATGGCGGAATGATGCATGGACTCAGGGGCCGTAATAAATTCAGACAAGGCATCGGTTGTGTGGTATTCCCTGGATCCCCTTGAAAGGTTAGAGCGCTTTCAGAATGCGGCCATACGGGTGATCCTGTAGTGGACAAAGGGCACATTAATTATATGCACGAGGCATATTCTTGCACTACAAAAAATTGCGGACAGGCACAATGTCCTTCAAGCGAAATGGTTCATGAGAGTCTCTGCAGATGTATCACTCCCTGCATAAAGCCATGGATATGGTCATAGGTCATAGGCTGAGAATAGGCAGGTCTTGGAGGGCACAGGCGAAAATATCTATCAGCCAGGTGTGTGAAATAGAGAATATTAATCGTGCAAAAGAGTGGGTGTAAGTACCAGAATACATGTCGGACTGGTACAAGCTAATAGTAACACTGGGTCGTGAGTGCAGAGAATGGGCAGCGGGCCGCACTGAGTTTGAAGTGCAACAACTGATCCAGAGTAACACGCATCAATGTGACATAGTCATCTACACTGATGGGTCAGTGGTGAGAAACAGACGTTGTGGTTGGGGTTTCGTTGCAAAGGCTAATGAACGATTCTTAAAAAAGGAAAGTCTGGCATATGAGGTTACAACCTTCAGCATGAAAATGGAGGTGGAAGCAATAACATCAGCTTTAAGATCGTCGGAGCCTCTCTTCAGAGGTCACAGATTGTGAGACTTGTATGGATTTTCTGACCTGGTCATGTGGGCGTGCAGGGGACTGAACAGGTTGATAGGCTGGCAGGGAATGCACCTCTCGATGGTAGATTACCTATGGATAAGTGAGAAGTTGTCGGGCGTTAAGGGGCCAGGTGGAGTAAGCGGTGGAACAGACTGAGAACACACATATGGAGAAAATGATATGGCTTCGAATCAGCAGGGGTTCTGGACGAATCTGAAAACTGAGATAAAAGACTAGGAGAACTTTCAATCAGATGGCAGTTGGAATGATTAGGAGCATGACTCTTCGCTGGCTGTTGAACGAGGGGACGGAGCGCATTTGTGAATATCCTGAGTGCAGTGATGTCGGTTTTTAGCTCAGTTTAACTCAACTATTTCTCTGTCTTTCTTTGGCTCTTTCTCAATCTACATTCTTTATTTATCTTTCTGTTTCTATTAATTTATCTTTGCTTTCCTGAATTTTTCTCTCTTTGTTTCTTTTTCGGCCTCTTGTTCTTTCTCTCTTTCTTTCTCTCTGTATTTGTGTCTGTCTCTTACTCTCCTTCTGTTTCTGGGTCTCTCTCTCTCTCTCTCTCTCTCTCTCTCTCTCTCTCTCTCTTTCTCTCTCTCTCCGTCTTTGTCTGTCTGCCCTTTTCTCCTTTCGCTCTCTTTCTCTATCGCTCCATGTATCTGTCTGTAAACTCCTATCATGAACGAACCAAAAATTATGGACAGATAATCAATACAAAATGTGATTCGGGAATGACAGAATGATAGACGACCCGGCGTGCTCAGCTTTACGAAACAACACCTTCATCTAACTACAATGTCTCTCTTTCCTCGTCCTCGCTTTCCTTTCACTCAATTCCGTGTCCTTCTCTTCCAACAATCTTCACTTAGGTTGTTATTATTTCACCCAATCCCATCTTCCTTGTGTTGATTTTTTCTTCCCATCCATAGAAAATAACTGTTGTGAGGAGAAATCAACCGCAGCCCCACAGCCCATCAGCCCATGTTAGTTACACACTTCGCGGGCTTCTCCACAGATTAAGTGTCTATTTTTATTCCATTAGAAAAATGGCGAACACCACACAGAACAACCGCGGGTTATGGCTATCTCTTGTCGGGCACCATCGATTTCACCTTTTCTTCTGGGCGTGGGATTAAACCAGTCTCGAGAAGTTGTTTTCTCCAAGTATCCTGCCGACTGGCGCGGGTGATGATGTTTCCTCCGACTGTGTACGAATAATACGTTTGTTGGTCGTTGCGGGCTAGGGTAAAATACCAGCAATCAACGTTGCTAACACGTTACGTGAAGTGTAAGCTCAAAAAGGTTTGGCAATCTAGAGGGTATTAGTTACAGAGGTTGACAGAAGTCGCCTGGTGGACACGTTCAGAGCGCTTGCTCTTAAACATCCGGTGCGCTGATAGGGGTCCTCTCCCCCACACCGGTCAGATGGACTTTAACACTTAAACGTTGACTTCTTGTTATTGATACGAGTACAAGTACCTCAGAAGTCAGAGAGGGTTCGATTCGTCTGATGGCGACGGACATTGCTTATAGGGTAAGCTGGCTCACTCGCACAAATTATGTGAACTACGGTCGAGTCCAAAGAGAACGAACAGGAAAACAACACACATTCACACAGATACCGACAACAGGAGAGAATGCAGGAAACAACACACACTCACACAGATACCGACAACAGGAGAGAATGCAGGAAACAACACACACTCACACAGATACGAACAACAGGAGAGAATGCAGGAAACAACACATACTCACACAGATACGAACAACAGGAGAGAATGCAGGAAACAACACACATTCACACAGATACCGAAAACAGGAGAGAATGCACGGAACAACACACACTCACACAGATACTGACAACAGGAGAGAATGCAGGATACAACACACACTCACACAGATACGAACAACAGGAGAGAATGCAGGAAACAACACACATTCACACAGATACCGACAACAGGAGAGAATGCACGGAACAACACACACTCACACAGACATACTGACAACAGAAGAGATTGCAGGAACAAACACACAGTCACACAGATACCGACAACAGGAGAGAATGCAGGAAACAACACACACTCACACAGATACCGACTACAGGAGAGAATGCAGGACATGTTGGCAAACTGGTGCGAGGTTCGACAATGGGAGAGAATGCTGGATGAGTTTCCCATATGTTACAGAGATCGACAAATAAAGAGAATAGCGGATAGGTTTCCCAAATGTTACAGAGATCGACAATTAGAGAGAATACTGGATGGGTTTCCTAAATGTTACAGAGATCGACAATGAGAGAGAATACTGGATGGGTTTCCTAAATGTTACAGAGATCGATAATGAGAGAGAATACTGGATGGGTTTCCCAAATGTTACAGAGATCGACAAAGAGAGAATACTGGACGGGTTTCAGAAATGTTACATAGATCGACAATAAGCGAGAATACTGGATGGGTTTTCAAAATTTTATACGGATCGACAATGCGAGAGAATATTGAATGATTAAGTAACTTGGCAAGGGTGACAGTCAGCGCTGAAATTATCAACAAAGCAGAAAGCAGTAGTTGTGAAACAATATACAGGAAAACATGGGCTGATACGGCACTCGATGATGATAAAAACTTGTGACCCTACTGGTGTGACCCGATTGAAGTCTGATCAGCCAGCTTTTCAGTGTCTTTCAGATAAGAATAAACGATCAACACACATAAATATCTTTCATATTCGTCGTTCCCATATCTCCAACACTGTCATACAGTATTCACGTCCTGTCCACACAAGAAACCAACACTCCCACATCTCCAGCACTGTCATGCAGTGTTCACGTCGTCCTGTCCACACAAGAAACCAACACTCCCACATCTCCAGCACTGTCATGCAGTGTTCACGTCGTCCTGTCCCCACAAGAAGCCTACATGGGGTCATGCATAGTCCTAGCAAAGATATTTCGTATTCCATGCAGGATAAAGTCACGTCTTAGTGATTTAGTCAGATATGACTGAGCTACCGTATGACAGCAGGCAGTACTACCTGCTTTCTGTTAGCGCCGAATAGTGGGCGGAGCTCACCAAACCTGACACTCCACGTTGTGCCAACAGCTTCGGCGGAGGAGCGTAATTGGGAAAGTGCAAGCTTTACCCTAGTACGAGGAAATGCTGCCTAAAAACTAAATGTCATGGCGCAGCGCAGTCCTAAGCTATAGTTGGTAACTGGTCTAGGATGGAAGCTCCCACAGGTGGACAGTTTCAGCATTGCTTTGCTCATACGGCTGCTTCTGCAGTTTGTCTTGTTCCAGACGTATTGTATTACCTTTCTTCTGGAGTAAACTAGGCTGGCTTAGAGAGGGATTATGCTACATGGGCAACACATGGTCTCTAAATTCAGTCCAGGCTTTGTGCTGTCGAGTAGTATAACTCCATTTTCCTATATTTTACGCTTCTGAGAAGCGTCTTTGCTTCTTCCATTGTCACATTTTGGCGAGTTTGATGCTTCTCGCTATCTGCTTTGTAGTACTGATCACCAATTGTAGGTAGTGGTCACCAATTGTAGGTATTGGTCACCAATTGTAGGTAGTGGTCACCAATTGTAGGTAGTGGTCACCAATTGTAGGTAGTGGTCACCAATTGTAAGTAGTGGTCACCAAGTATAAGTACAGGTCACCAAGTGTAGGTACAGGTCACCAATTGTAAGTAGTGGTCACCACTTGTAGGTATTGGTCACCAAGTGTAAGTACAGGTCACCAAGTGTAGGTACAGGTCACCAATTGTAGGTACAGGTCAGAAAGTGTAGGTACTGGTTACCACTTGTAGGTATTGGTCACCAAGTGTAAGTATAGGTCACCAATTGTAGGTATTGGTCACCAATTGTAAGTAGTGGTCACCAATTGTAGCTATTGGTCACCAATTGTAGGTAGAGGTCACCAATTGTAGGTAGTGGTCACCAATTGTAGGTATTGGTCACCAATTGTAGGTAGTGGTCACCAATTGTAAGTAGTGGTCACCAATTGTAAGTATTGGTCACCAATTGTAGGTATTGGTCACCAATTGTAATTAGTGGTCACCAATTGTAAGTAGTGGTCACCAATTGTAAGTAGTGGACACCAATTGTAAGTAGTGGTCACCAATTGTAGGTAGTGGTCACCAATTGTAAGTAGTGGTCACCAATTGTAAGTAGTGGTCACCAATTGTAAGTAGTGGTCACCAATTGTAAGTAGTGGTCACCAATTGTAGGTAGTGGTCACCAATTGTAGGTAGTGGTCACCAATTGTAGGTAGTGGTCACCAATTGTAAGTAGTGGTCACCAATTGTAAGTAGTGGTCACCAATTGTAGGTAGTGGTCACCAATTGTAAGTAGTGGTCACCAATTGTAGGTAGTGGTCACCAATTGTAAATAGTGGTCACCAATAGTAAGTAGTGGTCACCAATTGTAGGTAGTGGTCACCAATTGTAGGTAGTGGTCACCAATTGTAGGTAGTGGTCACCAATTGTAGGTACAGGTCACCAATTGCAAGTAGTGGTCACCAATTGTAGGTAGTGGTCAATAATTGTAGGTACAGGTCACCAATTGTAAGTAGTGGTCACCAATTGTAGGTATTAGTCACCAATTGTAGGTAGTGGTCACCAATTGTACGTACTGGTCACCATTTGTAGGTAGTGGTCACCAATTGTAAGTAGTGGTCACCAATTGTAGGTAGTGGTCACCAATTGTAGGTAGTGGTCACCACTTGTAAGTAGTGGTCACCAATTGTAAGTAGTGGTCACCAATTGTAGGTACAGGTCACCAATTGTAGGTACATGTCACCAATTGTAGGTAAAGGTCACCAATTGTAGGTACAGGTCACCAATTGTAAGTAGTGGTCACCAAATGTAAGTAGTGGTCACCAATTGTAGGTACAGGTCACCAATTGTAGGTACAGGTCACCAATTTTAGGTACAGGTCACCAATTGTAGGTACAGGTCACCAATTGTAGGTAGTGTTTACCAATTGTAAGTAGTGGTCACCAATTGTAGGCAGTGGTCACCAATTGTAGGCAGTGGTCACCAATTGTAAGTAGTGGTCACCAATTGTAAGTAGTGGTCACCAATTGTAGGTACAGTTCACCAATTGTAAGTAGTGGTCACCAATTGTAAGTAGTGGTCACCAATTGTAAGTAGTGGTCACCAATTGTAAGTAGTGGTCACC
>JACEFZ010003260.1:245000-247937 GCA_014155875.1 Cepaea nemoralis
AATTATATGTGTGTGTGGTGGTGTGGGGGGTTTTGGTGTCTGTTTGTGCGTGCGTGCGCGTGCGTGCCCCGCGAGTGTGTGTTTAATAATTCCTTGTGTATAAGTGAGTCTTTCCTACTGCAAAAAACCAGATATGGCCTTTGGGCCTAAACCGTGTTTTTTTTGGTTTCCCATTTTCCGTGTGATGACTTCAGGAGAATTTGGGCTAAAACCCTTTCATTAATATGAGGTCAGATTGCAGAATGGTTACTAGCGCAGGCTCAAAAACCTTCCGGTATGCTGATGGTAGGGGTTTTAAACCCCCCTAAGTCGGTTATTTTGTCTGAAAGACTTTTCGTCCTTGACGAAAGATTTTTCGTCCTTGACTTGGGCCGTAAAACAAGTATTTCGATGTCAGAAGGGGTTTTTGGATTACGGGGGGGGAAAGGGGTAAAAAGGGAAAAAACTTTTCCCACGTGAAAAGATCATTCGCTTGTGAACTAAGCTTGATTTACAAAGGAGCAAAACGAGAAAAAAAACAAAAAAATTTTATCACAGGTTTTGCGGGGGCGGATAGGTTAAGAGAATTAAACTCAAAAAAAATTCCCGATGTGTTTGTGAAGTTGGATTCTCGCCTACACTGGTCTGTTGGGTTTTAACCCTTTGGACAAAATCAGCACACACACGCATACACACACAAACACACACGCACACGCACACGCACGCACGCACGCCGACACACACGCCACACACAAAAACACAACACACAACACACACCCCCTTTAAATATAAAAATCTTGTACATCCCCTTGTCCCAAATTGTCCACGACCATGACATTGGGCCTTCTGTCCTAGACCCGGTAACCACACACAACAAATTTCTATTTTTTACATTTCACACTTACAATAAACGAAATCTTGTGGGCCTATAATGGTTGGAGAATTCGAAATTTTTCCCCAAAAAAAACAGCGAAAAAGAAGTCCAGCCTTTATGCAAGACATCAGCGATAGAAACAATCGGGCCCTGTCGTCAAGTTAGACATTAACAGCTCTGTAGGGGGTGGTTTTCCCTGAACCTGGGCACCCCTGTGGGTAGCATCCTACCTGCCAGCGCTCCCGTCAGGATGAAATCGCCTGGGGGGAATTTTAGAAAAATGATCTTGGCCCCCAAATCGACCAGCCTACATTTTTTTTATACCTTTACAGGACGTTGCTGTCAACACCAGCATTTTCCCGCTGTTGTTTATGTACAGACAAGATTACGCTCCGTAGTTTGCCATGCTGTCTGAAAAGGGCCGGTCTATACCCTAAGTTATCAACGCGGCGAGAACCGCCCCCCTATTCTCGCGCAGGTTACGTTACTCACGAGAATTACGGGATTACGGAGAAGGACGTTTAAATCCTAGGCAGGAAGACCCACCAGCCTTACAATGGTACGAAAAAAAGTTCTAGAAAACAAAGAAGGTTTTGTGAGATATTTACCACATCATCGCCGAATGCCACTTGGAGGGACTTGGAAAGAAAGTCCATAGAAAAAAAAAATAGGTTTGGGCCAAACATGGTGTATAATCAAAAAAGGCCCGGCTTTAAAACATCTAGAAATGGAACCCCAAAAATCTAGAAACCTCTTTGTTGTTTAAATTTTGTTTAGTCGATGGATCAACATCACTCACACATGTGTAACCCAAAAGTGCTCCGTTCTCCCCTAACTCACACCTGAGGGTTGGAGAAACTCAGCTCAGTGCACGAACTCCGTAGCACAGACGAGGATCCTAAATTTACATTGGGTAGATTTTTAACTCAAAATTTTGCCTGGGCAGCGCCGTTAGGATTTTTTTTTTGGATTTCCAACTGCCAAGGGTTTATAACGTGCACAACAATACACACGGGCGTCTGATTCATACCCAGAGACCAGGGGAATTTTATTTCTGGGTCCCGTGAAAAAACCCCCGGGCCTCACCGGGGTTGAAACCCAGGGCCTCCAGCACTCGAGATGGGGCACCAAACCTCGAGACCACGCAGCCCCCCCCCCCCCCCCCCCCCCCCCCCCCCCCCCCCCCCTCTAGATCAAGACTTTTTAGGGGAAAAATGGGTTTGGAAAGTGACTGCCCAAATTTCCTCAAGGATGAAAAGTTTGTGGGACTTTGTTGGGGACATTTGGTGACGGGATTATGCACAGTGTGCCTGAGCGGGCTGTTGTTTAAAAGAGACTCCTGTCTTTCCACTTTTTACATTGGGGATGAGGAACCTTTAATTTATATTCACTTCACAGGAACGGGGCATTTATGAAAACACCCCTTTCTTTGATGTTGGAACCCCCGACTGAACTGAACAAGTATTTTAATGTAAATTTCCGTACACTGAGGATTTAAAAGTAAAAAAATACCACGAAAACAAACCAAATGAAAAAATGACTCTAGTCGACGATTTTAAACATCCTTTATCCAAATGGGAGGCACCTTTTGGTGATATATTATCCTTAGCCTGTGAGAAGATAACAAATAAGAAGAGAGCAATGAAAAGCAGGAGATGGCACTCCCCTGAAACCTTAGCAGACCACACACGAACAGAGGAAAAAGAAATAGAACGAAAGAAATAACAGCAAAGGGAAAGGGCACTGGACTTAAAAAACTGAAGTATAATCTCGATTTAGTTGTTTTAGGAAGCAAATGGCAAACTACGAAAGTAAACTTCCCCGTTTCATAACAAAAGCCCCAAAAATGTGGGGTTATTTCGAAAGTCCTGAAAAAGAATAGAACTAACTCCCTTATTTTCTTTTTCCATATTTACTCCAACTGTATTTTATCTTATATTGTTAAAAAAAATTGCACGTAATTTTCAGTACGTCGCAATCAATTTCCCGCATTTTTGACTGGTTGAGATTACTAGACAATTTTATTTTCAATGGTTTTTCATTGTTTCTGCCCCGACCAAAAGGGCATCAAAACCAAATCAACG
>JACEFZ010003268.1:0-37500 GCA_014155875.1 Cepaea nemoralis
GACCCGCGCAGTTATTCTATCTCTTCAAACACCTCATTCCAACAAATCCCTAATCCGTAACTATCCTTCTATACTTCTCACACACAACTACGACAGTCCTTAACTTGTCACATGCAAACGTCTACTTTACACACAGGATAGTCCGTACTTTCTCAATATATAATCTCTTTACCAGTCGTCTCGGTTCAACCTATCAACATTACTATTCTTCTCAAACCAACAAACAAACCTATCGTGGACATCAGTCGAGCTCTGAGTCAAACTATTTCTAATACTTAGTTTACTCTCGCCCTCTACTAATTCTATGCTAGTATCTACTCTATTTTATCTATAGGGTTCAAGTTGAACACTTCACTGTCTCTCAATACATTAACCCGTCCTATCACTTTATAGTCATCGTCACTATCTATTGTCAATTTACTAAGTACTCAGGTCCTTAAGGTCCTAAGATCTTCTATTTTACTTAAGTCACTTTCTGGTCGTTGAATAAATTTCCGCTAACTGTCTACCACTATTCTTCTTCTTAAATTTCTTATTTACGTTGTCTGTTCACTGTTTTCTGTGTACCTTACGTAACGTTTGTACCTTCCCCTCTCGGTCCTCAGATGCACACTAATAATAGTTCCCACATCAGAGTCACCATAGTTTACTGTCATACACGTCGGCTCTATTCCTATAGTCGTCCCTAAAACGGCCGGACTTTCTTTCTCTTCCTCGGGGTCTTCGTCCCGTAGCCTTCCCTACTGTCTTGTCTATAAAACCGTATTTTGTTTCAAAGAGTCACTACCCAAAACTCTGTCCGTCCTGTCTACCAGCAACTACTCCATATGATGAAGATCACGCCTCGAGTCGAACCTACCGTAGTGTAACATCTCCTTCGCCGAATCATCTGTAATGAATATCTGATTCAGCATCACTATAATATTCAGTTGTGGAATATCTTCTCCGTAACTCTGACGTGCTAATATTCCTACAACAATTTGGGAGTTAGTTTCTTGTCTATAGCTGAGAAGTTGACATGGTACTACCTAGATTTTACAACCATACTAAACTTTTCTTCATTGACTTCCTTTCGTCCTTGGGCCTTGTCTGCCATCTTTCCTAACTTCAACCTTGGCTCTCTTAGTCAAATGAGTCGTTGTTTTGACTGAGTCTCTATTCCATCCGTTTTGAGTTCCCTTTGTCATCTTGCTGACTGATTGTACCTGAGTGCTGCGTACTACTTTCTATCGTATTACCTGCTTGTGTCTGCGTTCCTCTATTTCTTATTCTTGACTAACACACCGTCGTCTTCTTTTCCTGTCCATTTTGTCACCACTCGCCAAGCATTTTAGGATTTTTCTGTGTTTTTATTTGACAGGTTCACGACTCTGCTCTTACACTTAGTTTAGATATTGTCTTTGTCTTTTTTTCAAACCATTTCATCAACGTTTTTTTCCTAGCGCTTACAGTATAGATGGCCAACTCCTATAACGTCTTTCTCATGTCCATTTCGTCTCTTATAACAGTGTGTAATATAAGACGAAGGCCGGTCGTTTGTTTGTTGATAAAACGTTTATTGGCGTAATATAACAAAGCTCCGATGTACACCTCCATTCGGTACTCAAGCTGGGTTCTAACTGCCCATACCAACCCAACACGTCACGATTGAGCATCTCCCCCCCCCCTTTCAGTCTCAATGCTCAATCGTGCTGTATCTGGGTTTCCCACTAGATCCCAACACTGTTACAATTGAACATATTTAATCCCGTAGTCTCTATCAGAAGTGTGTGGTGGTGTGAGATTGAACATATTTAATCCCATAGTCTCTATCAGAAAAGTGTGTGGTGGTGTTGAGATTGAACATATTTAATACCGTAGTCTCTATCAGAAAAGTGTGTGGTGGTGTTGAGATTGAACATATTGAATCCCGTAGTCTCTATCAGAAGTGTGTGGTGGTGTTGAGATTGAACATATTTAATCCCGTCGTCTCTATCAGAAGTGTGTGGTGGTGTCGAGATTGAACATATTTAATACCGTAGTCTCTATCAGAAAAGTGTGTGGTGGTGTTGAGATTGAACATATTTAATCCCGTAGTCTCTATCAGAAGTGTGTGGTGGTGTTGAGATTGAACATATTTAATCCGTGGTCTCTATCAGAAGTGTGTGGTGGTGTTGAGATTGAACATATTTAATCCCGTAGTCTCTATCAGAAGTGTGTGGTGGTGTTGAGATTGAACATATTTAATCCCGTAGTCTCTATCAGAAGTGTGTGGTGGTGTTGAGATTGAACATATTTAATCCCGTAGTCTCTATCAGAAGTGTGTGGTGGTGTTGAGATTGAACATATTTAATCCCGTAGTCTCTATCAGAAGTGTGTGGTGTGTTGAGATTGAAACATATTTTAATCCCGTAGTCTCTATCAGAAGTGTGTGGTGGTGTGAGATTGAACATATTTAATCCCATAGTCTCTATCAGAAAAGTGTGTGGTGGTGTTGAGATTGAACATATTTAATACCGTAGTCTCTATCAGAAGTGTGTGGTGGTGTTGAGATTGAACATATTTAATACCGTGGTCTCTATCAGAAAAGTGTGTGGTGGTGTTGAGATTGAACATATTTAATACCGTAGTCTCTATCAGAAAAGTGTGTGGTGGTGTTGAGATTGAACATATTTAATACCGTAGTCTCTATCAGAAGTGTGTGGTGGTGTTGAGATTGAACATATTTAATACCGTGGTCTCTATCAGAAAAGTGTGTGGTGGTGTTGAGATTGAACATATTTAATACCGTAGTCTCTATCAGAAAAGTGTGTGGTGGTGTTGAGATTGAACATATTTAATCCCGTAGTCTCTATCAGAAGTGTGTGGTGGTGTTGAGATTGAACATATTTAATCCCGTGGTCTCTATCAGAAGTGTGTGGTGGTGTGAGATTGAACATATTTAATCCCGTGGTCTCTATCAGATGTGTGTGGTTGTGTTGAGATTGAACATATTTAATCCCGTGGTCTCTATCAGAAGTGTGTGGTGGTGTGAGATTGAACATATTTACTCCCGTGGTCTCTATCAGAAGTGTGTGGTGGTGCGAGATTGAACATATTTAATCCCGTAGTCTCTATCAGAAGTGTGTGGTGGTGTTGAGATTGAACATATTTAATCCCGTAGTCTCTATCAGAAGTGTGTGGTGGTGTTGAGATTGAACATATTTAATCCCGTGGTCTCTATCAGAAGTGTGTGGTTGTGTTGAGATTGAACATATTTAATCCCGTGGTCTCTATCAGAAGTGTGTGGTGGTGTTGAGATTGAACATATTTAATGCCCGTGGTCTATATCAGAAGTGTGTGGTGGTGTTGAGATTGAACATATTTAATCCCGTAGTCTCTATCAGAAGTGTGTGGTGGTGTTGAGATTGAACATATTTAATCCCGTTGTCTCTATCAGAAGTGTGTGGTGGTGTTGAGATTGAACATATTTAATCCCGTGGTCTCTATCAGAAGTGTGTGGTGGTGTTGAGACTGAACATATTTAATCCCGTGGTCTCTATCAGAAGTGTGTGGTGGTGTTGAGATTGAACATATTTAATCCCGTGGTCTCTATCAGAAGTGTGTGGTGGTGTTGAGATTGAACATATTTAATCCCGTAGTCTATATCAGAAGTGTGTGTGGTGTTGAGATTGAACATATTTAATCCGTGGTCTATATCAGAAGTGTGTGGTGGTGTTGAGATTGAACATATTTAATCCCGTAGTCTCTATCAGAAGTGTGTGGTGGTGTTGAGATTGAACATATTTAATCCCGTTGTCTCTATCAGAAGTGTGTGGTGGTGTTGAGATTGAACATATTTACTCCCGTGGTCTCTATCAGAAGTGTGTGGTGGTGTTGAGATTGAACATATTTAATCCCGTAGTCTCTATCAGAAGTGTGTGGTGGTGTTGAGATTGAACATATTTAATCCCGTAGTCTCTATCAGAAGTGTGTGGTGGTGTTGAGATTGAACATATTTAATCCCGTAGTCTCTATCAGAAGTGTGTGTGGTGTTGAGATTGAACATATTTAATCCCGTGGTCTCTATCAGAAGTGTGTGGTGGTGTTGAGATTGAACATATTTAATCCCGTAGTCTCTATCAGAAGTGTGTGGTGGTGTTGAGATTGAACATATTTAATCCCGTAGTCTCTATAAGAAGTGTGTGGTGGTGTTGAGATTGAACATATTTAATCCCGTGGTCTCTATCAGAAGTGTGTGGTGGTGTTGAGATTGAACATATTTAATCCCGTGGTCTCTATCAGAAGTGTGTGGTGGTGTTGAGATTGAACATATTTAATCCCGTGGTCTCTATCAGAAGTGTGTGGTGGTGTTGGGATTGAACATATTTAATCCCGTAGTCTCTATCAGAAGTGTGTGGTGGTGTTGAGATTGAACACATTTAATCCCGTAGTCTCTATCAGAAGTGTGTGGTGGTGTTGAGATTGAACATATTTAATCCCGTGGTCTCTATCAGAAGTGTGTGGTGGTGTTGAGATTGAACATATTTAATCCCGTGGTCTCTATCAGAAGTGTGTGGTGGTGTTGAGATTGAACATATTTAATCCGTAGTCTCTATCAGAAGTGTGTGGTGGTTGTGAGATTGAACATATTTATCCCATAGTCTCTATCAGAAAAGTGTGTGGTGGTGTTGAGATTGAACATATTTAATACCGTAGTCTCTATCAGAAAAGTGTGTGGTGGTGTTGAGATTGAACATATTTAATCCCGTAGTCTCTATCAGAAGTGTGTGGTGGTGTTGAGATTGAACATATTTAATCCCGTCGTCTCTATCAGAAGTGTGTGGTTGTGTCGAGATTGAACATATTTAATCCCGTAGTCTCTATCAGAAGTGTGTGGTGGTGTCGAGATTGAACATATTTAATCCCGTAGTCTCTATCAGAAGTGTGTGGTGGTGTTGAGATTGAACATATTTAATCCCGTAGTCTCTATCAGAAGTGTGTGGTGTGTTGAGATTGAACATATTTAATCCCGTGGTCTCTATCAGAAGTGTGTGGTGGTGTTGAGATTGAACATATTTAATCCCGTAGTCTCTATCAGAAGTGTGTGGTGGTGTTGAGATTGAACATATTTAATCCCGTAGTCTCTATCAGAAGTGTGTGGTGGTGTTGAGATTGAACATATTTAATCCCGTAGTTTCTATCAGAAGTGTGTGGTGGTGTGAGATTGAACATATTTAATCCCGTGGTCTCTATCAGAAGTGTGTGGTGGTGTGAGATTGAACATATTTAATCCCGTAGTCTCTATCAGAAGTGTGTGGTGGTGTTGAGATTGAACATATTTAATCCCGTAGTCTCTATCAGAAGTGTGTGGTGGTGTTGAGATTGAACATATTTAATCCCATAGTCTCTATCAGAAAAGTGTGTGGTGGTGTTGAGATTGAACATATTTAATACCGTAGTCTCTATCAGAAAAGTGTGTGGTGGTGTTGAGATTGAACATATTGAATCCCGTAGTCTCTATCAGAAGTGTGTGGTGGTGTTGAGATTGAACATATTTAATCCCGTCGTCTCTATCAGAAGTGTGTGGTGGTGTCGAGATTGAACATATTTAATACCGTAGTCTCTATCAGAAAAGTGTGTGGTGGTGTTGAGATTGAACATATTTAATACCGTAGTCTCTATCAGAAGTGTGTGGTGGTGTTGAGATTGAACATATTTAATCCCGTAGTCTCTATCAGAAGTGTGTGGTGGTGTTGAGATTGAACATATTTAATCCCGTGGTCTCTATCAGAAGTGTGTGGTGGTGTTGAGATTGAACATATTTAATCCCGTAGTCTCTATCAGAAGTGTGTGGTGGTGTTGAGATTGAACATATTTAATCCCGGAGTCTCTATCAGAAGTGTGTGGTGGTGTTGAGATTGAACATATTTAATCCGTAGTCTCTATCAGAAGTGTGTGGTGGTGTTGAGATTGAACATATTTAATCCCGTAGTCTCTATCAGAAGTGTGTGGTGGTGTTGAGATTGAACATATTTAATCCGTAGGGCTCTATCAGAAGTGCTGGGTGTGGTGTGAGATTGAACATATTTAATCCCAGTGAGTCTCTATCAGAAGTTTGTGGGTGGTGTTGAGATTGAACATATTTAATATACGCTAGTCTCTATCAGAAGGGTGTGGTGTGTGGAGATTTGAACATATTTAATACCAAGGGTCTCCTATCAGAAAAGTGTGTGGTGGTGTGAGATGGTAAACATATTAATACCGTAGTCTCTATCAGAAAAAGTGTGTGGGTGGTGTTGAGATTGAACATATTTAATACACGTAGTAGTCTCTATCAGAAGTGTGTGGTGGTGTTGAGATTGAACATATTTAATACCGTGGTCTCTATCAGAAAGTGTGTGGTGGTGTTGAGATTGAACTATTTAATACCGTAGTCTCTATCAGAAAAGTGTGTGGTGGTGTTGAGATTGAACATAGTTAAATCCCGTAGTCGCTATCAGAAGTGTGTGGTGGTGTTGAGATTGAACATATTTATATCCCGTGGTCTCTATCAGAAAGTGTGTGGTGGTGTTGAAGATTGAACATATTTAATCCCGTAGTCTCTATCAGAAGTGTGTGGTGGTGTTGAGATTGAACATATTTAATCCCGTAGTCTCTATCAGAAGTGTGTGGTGTGTTGAGATTGAACATATTTAATCCCGTGGTCTCTATCAGAAGTGTGTGGTGGTGTTGAGATTGAACATATTTAATCCCGTAGTCTCTATCAGAAGTGTGTGGTGGTGTTGAGATTGAACATATTTAATCCCGTAGTCTCTATCAGAAGTGTGTGGTGGTGTTGAGATTGAACATATTTAATCCCGTAGTCTCTATCAGAAGTGTGTGGTGGTGTGAGATTGAACATATTTAATCCCGTGGTCTCTATCAGAAGTGTGTGGTTGTGTTGAGATTGAACATATTTAATCCCGTGGTCTCTATCAGAAGTGTGTGGTGGTGTGAGATTGAACATATTTAATCCCGTGGTCTCTATCAGAAGTGTGTGGTGGTGCGAGATTGAACATATTTAATCCCGTAGTCTCTATCAGAAGTGTGTGGTTGTGTTGAGATTGAACATATTTAATCCCGTAGTCTCTATCAGAAGTGTGTGGTGGTGTTGAGATTGAACATATTTAATCCCGTGGTCTCTATCAGAAGTGTGTGGTGGTGTTGAGATTGAACATATTTAATCCCGTGGTCTCTATCAGAAGTGTGTGGTGGTGTTGAGATTGAACATATTTAATCCCGTAGTCTCTATCAGAAGTGTGTGGTGGTGTTGAGATTGAACATATTTAATCCCGTGGTCTCTATCAGAAGTGTGTGGTGGTGTTGAGATTGAACATATTTAATCCCGTGGTCTCTATCAGAAGTGTGTGGTGGTGTGAGATTGAACATATTTAATCCCGTGGTCTCTATCAGAAGTGTGTGGTGGTGTGAGATTGAACATATTTAATCCCGTAGTCTCTATCAGAAGTGTGTGGTGATGTTGAGATTGAACATATTTAATCCCGTAGTCTCTATCAGAAGTGTGTGGTATTGTTGAGATTGAACATATTTAATCCCGTAGTCTCTATTAGAAGTGTGTGGTGGTGTTATTCTTCTGCTGGCCTGTATCCCCCCTCTGGGTGTAGCACTCAATGTAAAGACATGCAGCCGCCCTATAATTTGCTATCCCCTGCAGCTTCCTCCCAATATTATTCGTCTGTCTTTAATTTTCTTCTCTGTGTATTTATATCACTGGCTATTTCGTCTGTCTTGTGGGTTATATTGTCCTTAGGTTTTCCCAGCGTATGTGTCCTAATGAGCGCCAGCATTTTTTAAATTCGTTTAGTTCTTTCCGTAAGCTCTACATTTGTGATTCTGTCATATTATGTTTTCCCACTACTCTGCACAGTTACCAATTAGTGACTACTTTATTGGTAATTCTTTTAGTTGTGTTTTCCATGTTTTTGACCCAAACATTGGAGTTAAACATTCTAACTATTCCTATAATGTGCGCTATAGGGCAGAAGATCAAGCTAAGGACTTTGAGAGATGATATGTCAGTTGAACTGAACCATTGGCACCTTGCCGTCTTGACAGACGATAGTTTGTGCTTTAAAAAGGTATAATAACTTTTACCTATGGCGGTAGCGCATGTGACTGATAAGGCCAATTTGCGCTGTAAATGTCCGTTCACAATGGGTGCATGTGAACACGTGGTCATTTCCACCATCATGCACCATCTTACGTCTCAAACGCTCGGTGTGTGACTTATCTGCAATCATTTTCTCCTTTGTCTTTATTCCATTTCTGATGTTTGCCCTCCATGCAACACGTTCAGCAGCGACTTGCTCCCAATGTGCATTATCAATGCCTGTATCAATCATGTCGCGCTTACACACATCTTTGTATCGTAGTAGAGGCCGACCCTGAGATCTCTTACCCTGGGTTCTTAACTGAACCATTCATGCTATAACCAGCTACGACGGATCAAAGCAGAGCAGGGCACTCATTTGCCTTGACAGTCGAAAAGTGCTGCCAAAGGCAGGTACCATACTCACGTGCGGATGTGAAAGTCAAGGGGAAACAACCACATACTATTTTCAAGACTTCGTGAAATTCTATAGGTTAACATCCTCCATCTCAGCATTTGAAAGGGCACACGATGAGGACAGTCACGATACTGATGTCCTCTATGTTATTATCCTCACTCCTGTAATGTGTGATGTTGATTCGTCGACTAAAACTAAACTAAATCTAGACACTCAACCTTTCACCTTCAGCAGACACATCCCCACCAGGTCTCCTCAGACGTCACTAGAAGTCCAGCAAAAGCAGCACTGCTGATGCAAAACGTGATGATGATGATGATGATGATGATGATGATGATGATGATGATGATGATGATGTGTGTTCTATTTTTAACAGGTGAACATTGACAGCATAAACACAGATGGGAACACGGCGCTGCACGAGGCTTGTATCAGAGGCCACCACGACGTCATTGTAAAACTCATCAATGTTAAAGCTATGGCAAATATCAGAAATGCTAAAGGTATTAAACAAATTGTTAATTTATCGCTATTTTAACGCAATCTGGAATGGCTGATCGTATTCAATCACTAAGAGATATTACTCACTCCAGGAACGAGTTGTGGGTTTTATTTATAGTAAACATGAAACTGAAAGTTCTAACCTATATGCACGTTTTAACGCAATTACCACTCCGTAAACACTTACATTTAAATTATGTCAAACTAATTCACATAATCATAACTCACAGTTCTCCCAGTTAACAATTATTTAAATATAATCCAATACATAGCAAACGCCTAAATATACAACATGCCGCCAAGCGTAGGATGGAGATATAAACCAAGCTTAACGTATTCCGATGTTCAGAAATGAATAATCTCCCACACTGAATCAAAGACGATGATATAATACAATCGCAAGTTGTGTGAACACTATCTCAATACAGACTACTTGCCAATCTCCCACACTGAATCAAAGACGATGATATAATACAATCGCAAGTTGTGTGAACACTATCTCAATACAGACTACTTGCCAATCTCCCACACTGAATCAAAGACGATGATATAATACAATCGCAAGTTGTGTGAACACTATCTCAATACAGACTACTTGCCAATCTCCCACACTGAATCAAAGACGATGATATAATACAATCGCAAGTTGTGTGAACACTATCTCAATACAGACTACTTGCCAATCTCCCACACTGAATCAAAGACGATGATATAATACAATCGCAAGTTGTGTGAACACTATCTCAATACAGACTACTTGCCCCCTTGAACAATCATAGTATACTAAGTATTCTTATAACTTATGATAGAAGTTTATATCCATTAACAAACGACTGTTAGCAAGAACTTATTGTCGGTATGTGAAGTGTCAGGACCAATATATTTATTTTTAAGGTCTGGGTCAACTGTCTTTGGGTCTGAGTACACGGAGGAATAGTGGCCAGGCTTTCCTTCCTATGGCGAACGTCGAGAGCTGACGCTATCTCTTGTCCAACCACGCTAAAGCCATGGTCACGGCAATGTATATTTAGTCATATTACAGTCACCAGCATAATAGTATTATAGTCAGGTATTAGTCAGATATGACAGGGCCGCCGTATGGTATGACAGTAGAGGGTGCTGCCTATTTTCTGTTAGCGCTAAATATTGGGCGGGGCTCACCAGACCAGACACCGAAGATGTGCCAACGGCTTCGAGCAGAGAGCACAATCGGGCGCCTTACCCTGGTATGGGAATATACAACCTAAAGAATAAACGTCATGGCAGGACAGACCAGGTCATAAGCCTTGGTATGCAACTGGTCTAGGATCGAAACTCCGATAAGCGGAGAGTTAGAACATTGCTTTGCTGATCAAACAGCTTCTGCAGCTTGTCTTGTTCCAGGCGCTTTAGTGTTACTTTTCCTCAGTCTGTGTGCTGTGTAGAAGTTATTATGCCGTGTTTTAATTTTTGAAGCACAATAACCATCGTCTGTCAAGACGGAAATGTGTCAGTACAATACAATTAGTAACTTTTCCCATGCTTTATAATGCATGTATTATTATCATTGATATTTCAGAATATTCCCCTAAGTGATGTATGAGTGAAATAATGTACGAAAGGAGAGAGCTATGAAGGATAGTCTTAGACAATCCTCCGTACACAATTCTTAACCCATCCATCCATCATGTGCCATGCCGGTAAGCGTGGGCGGTCGTGTTCTGCCATCTCACTCGATCACCAGAGTCGTGGATCAGCTCCGTGTTTCTGTCTCGACCATGCCACAAGGCCAAGCCATCCAGATACTTGTTTCTAGGTCTTCCCCTTGGTCTGTTCCCCTCGATCTTACCAGTTGTCACCAAGTTCTCCAAATCATTTCTTCTCATAACATGCCCAAAACTTTGTGACTGTCTACGTCTAATGTCTCTAATCAGTTTACGACCTTCATTTGTTTCTTGAAGGACTTGTTCATTGGTTTTTCTGTCTGCCCATGGTATTCTTTGCATTTTCCTCAGAAACCACTTAATACTTTGGGGAAAACACTTCCTTTTGTCTGGCATCTTCCCGGTGGACTAATATACGCTTCTTTCAGTCCATCTCTTTTTGTTGTCACTCAGTTGTAACATTATCTTTCTCTTGCATACTTCTCCTCCAGCTCTTTCTCCCGCACATTTTGTAACCAAGGACAGACAGAAAAACCAAAAAGCAAGTCCTACAAGAGACAAATGAAAACCTCAAACTAATTAGAAAAATTAGACATAGGCAGTCACATGTTTGGGGGCACGTTATGAATATAAATAAACTGGAGAACTTGGTGGCAACTGGCGAGATTGCAGGGAAAATAACAATTGCAGTGAAGGCAAAAAAGTCAATACCTGGATGGCTGGCCACGTGGTATGGTCGAGACAAGAATACTGAGCTGATCCATGACTCTTGTGATCGAGTGAGATGGCAAAACATGACCGCCCACGCTTACCGACATGGCACATGATGATGATGACATTATTTAATAAGGAGTATGTATTTTTGATGTCCGAAATGATTTAATTGTATGATCCCGATCTCATTCAGTAATGTGTCCTTCAGTGACAGTTTTTGTAATACTTCTTTGTTTGTTTTCTTTTCAATCCATGTTATTCTTCGTATTTGTTAAACAAATTAAATATTGCACATCATCTGCAGGACGTTGCTGTCAATCCCAGATTGATTTTCTCGGCAATTGTATGAATATAATTATATTTCAAAAGTTTAAATGTTGGCCTCATTTTGTTTTTTGTTGTCTCTGTGCCCACACAAAAAAGTAATGTAGAGTTAAAGTAATACGATCACTCGTGGCCCGGCGGTGTCAATGTGAGGAGTTGTTTTATATTGTTGATGTATTTTTATCTCCTGCTATTTCCCTGTCTCACATTTGAAAACCATCTATTATTAATTGTCCTAGTTAAGGAAACTCTTGACCTGCCCACGTCTCTTCCCATTCACGTGATCCTTAAAACTGACTTGGTACTATCTGTTGGTCATAATTCTTCCTTCAAGCCATTCTATTTGCTGTCTGTACTTTGAAATTTCTGAAATAGGGCAGGCATTTCAGAAAATGAAGACTATCTTATGCAATACGCCACTACCAATGAACGTAAGAAAGAGAGTGCTTAAATGCTATATAGAACCAGTTATTCTGCATGGCAGCGAATCTTGAAATTTAAATGAACAAATTAGGAATAACTTAGAAGCATCAGAGATGTGGTTTTTGAGACGAATGTTGCGAATTCCTTGGACTGCCAGAGTAACTAACAACGGTTACCTGGAAGAGGCTAATGAAACTAGAACACTATATACAACAATAAGAAAGAGACAAACAGCTTTCTTTGGTCATGTGATGAGAAGAGAGGCATTGGAGAACATCGTGACAGCTGGAAAGATCGAGGGGAAGAGAGGCAAAGGCAGACCAAGGGAAGTGATGCTGGGTGGACTGAGACGGTGTCATGGAGGAATATCATCAGCAGAGTTGATCCAGAACACCAAAGACCGAAATCTGTGAAGAGCCATGAACGCCTACGCCAGCTGGCAGGGCACTTGATGATGATGACTTTGTACGCCTACTTTAAAAGATCTTGTTCTGTTTTAGTCAATACAACGATATCGTCTGCATATCTTATGTTGTGTGCCATCTTCATAAATCTGGTAGCAAATAAGTTTTCAGGAAAGTAAAGGTGGAATCGTAGTATATGCTAAATATTCCAATCTTGCACACCTGTTTCCTGTATGCTTTTATCCTCAGTGGCCTATCTTTCATGTCTTTATCCCTTGTGCCATTTTCATCTTTGCCTTTTCTTTTATCAGTTACCCCCGTGTTCTTCCAGTTTTGTTTATATTCGTGTCTCCAAATGGGCGATGAATATACTCACGTGCTGTACATGTTTCTGCTGCCCAGGAGAGACATCCCTCCATGTTGCTGCCAAATGCAAATCTATACAGCCATCCACGGTCTCCTTGCTAATGGACTTCGTCATCAAAACTCATTCCTGGGAGTGCCTCAATATGGCAGACATGTACGTCTTAGTTAGTCATGTGAGAAATAAATCTTACCCAATCATATGAGAGATACATCTTAACTAGCCAATCATGTAAGAATTACGTCTTCGTTAGCCAATCATATAAATCTTTGCTAGCCGATCATGTGAGACATTAATCCTAGCCAGTTATGAGAGAGAGATAAGTGTTAGCTAGCCAGTAGTGTGAGATAAGTTTGAAATGTTAGCCAGTCGAAAGACTCATAACAAGGAGTGTCTTCGTATATCAGATAAGTAATTCTACCATGAAGACACCTCTATGAGTGTCCTGGAGACGTAGAGCTGTGGTAGCGTAGTGGCTAGACAGGGATTTGATCCGCATTCGAATGTTTAAAATGTACTTGGGTTCCCAGATTGACCCAGCCTATAATGGAAACCAGGAATTGTCTTAGGAAGTAAAAGGGCTGGTGTGATACTGAATACATCACCGACCGAGTGCTGATTGGTCGATACAACTGTGCCTAGCAACGTATGCCCAAGGCACCTTAAGATGTGTAATAGGGACGTTTACTTATATATACATATATGATAGTGTTGTGGCCCATACTGTTGTTGTGGTGGGAAATGTTGGCCTTCACATATTCTAGGTCATGAGTTATGAGGAGAAGTGACATGTCCCATCCTCATTGCGTTTCTTGTGTTTCCTTCCCAGCCATTACCTAGCGAACTTGTCTGGTACCCATTTTATGTGGCTGATTCAGACTTTCAAGGGCAAAACACAATCTTCTTCTGGTTCGTCAGTTCCCCAACCCGCCCGACATAGCTCCTTGCGATTTTTGACTGTCGCCCAAGCTGAACATTCCGCTGAAAGGGTCCAAATTTGAGTCTAGAGAAGACATTATGCCGAACGCTTCTGTCACGCTGTACTCCATCCCAAAAAGGACTTCCTGAAAAGTTTCCAGCACTGGTGGGGTGGCGGGAGAAGTGTGCACAGTCCTAACATGAGTACTTTGAAGGGCATTATGGTTACACGCCTGCAGGTGAGTAATTGCATTTCTCCCGATCACATTTTAAGTTTTGACCACCAGACCTCTAGGTCAGCATGGCTGAATTGATAAGAGCGCCAGCTCTTAAATATCCGGTATGTTGATACCGAAGTAACTGGTTCAACCCCTACACCGGGCAGTTAGACTATAATATTGACTTCTCGTCCTTGACTTAGGAAGTAAATTACAAGTAACTCTGAAATCGGAGTGGATTCGCCTGATGGCCAGAGACACTGGTAATAAGGAAAGGTAACCCACACGCAAACAGCAGTCCAGTACACTAGAATAGTAGCACATGCATGGACTATGCTTCAGTTCAGAGCCAACGAAGGAAAATAAACAATCAACAAACCTTGTATGAACAGACGATGCTGACTTCTCCAACCATAATTTGTGATTCCGGAGGGCAGCATCTCCTTGGCATAGCTCACAAGCATGTTCTCATGTCTGCGATATTGTATGACTCCACACCCTAAAGAGATATAAAAGAGCCTTATTTTCCACAGCTTTAACAACAATGCATTACACATTGCTGCCAGACATGCTCGCCCCGATGTCTTGTGGGAGTTCCGGTTTGTCTCTCTGAAGGCACAGGATAATGATGGCAATACTGCTCTACATAATGCTGTCAGGTACAGATTTGTCACAGTAGATTATGTGGTATATGTCACAATCTATGTACTGATTGAGATGTAATATATCATATGTAGCGTGTACCATAATGTATGTAGTGATTGTCTTGTAATGTATCATGTGTAGTATATGGCATACGCTATATGGTAAATTCGGGGATCATTATCATGTAAACTATATTAATAACAATAGTAGTTGTGGTTGTGGTGGTTGTTTTGATGGTGATTATAGTACTGGTAGTTGATTGGTAGTTGTAGTAGTAGTAGTGGTGATGGTGGTGGTGGTAGTTGTAGTGGTAATAGTAGCAGTAGAGATAGTGGTAGTTTTAATGGTAGTTGTAGTGGTAGTAGTGGTGTTTGTGGTGTTGGCGATGTAGTAGTGGTGGTTATTGTAGCGGTAGTGGTGGTAGTAGTAGTGGTGGCGGTGGCGGTGTTTATAGTAGTTGTGGTAGTGTTGGTAATAATGATGGTAGCAGTAGTAGTAGTAGTAGTAGTAGTAGTAGTAGTAGTAGTAGTAGTAGTAGTAGTAGCAGCAGCAGCAGCAGCAATAGTAGTAGTAGTAGTAGTAGTAGTAGTAGTAGTAGTAGTAGTAGTAGTAGTAGTAGTAGTAGTAGTAGTAGTAGTAGTAGTAGTAGTAGTAGTAGTAGTAGTAGTCATTCATTCATTCATTCATTCATTCATTCATTCAGTAGCATGTCCTTTGCAGAGCCTTGCTCCCATAACAACCTTCCGGAAAACTTCTCAGTAACAAGCAAGATGTCCGCGTCCGATACACCTATCTGGAGATCATCCGTCACATCCTGCACCCATCTTTTCTGTGGCCTTCCTCTTCCTCTCTTTCCAGGCTTATACATCTCCGTTATTGTTGTCTTCAAACTTTCATGACGTTTCAAGTGACCAAAATATTTCAATTTTCTTTGATTTATCGTCTTTAATAGCCAATCTTCTTCAATATACAGCTCTTGAAGTTGGATGCATTTGTTCTTTTCTTTGCCCAAGATATTTTTAGAACCCGTCTATAACATTTATATTCAAAGGCATTTATGTGCTGTTCATCTTGTTTAGTAAGTGTCCAGGTCTCACAGGCGTATGTTGCAATGGGGAAGATGCATGCTCTTAAAAATCTAAATTTTGTAGTTCAATCTGTCCCACATTATTTATTCAGTTGTTTTAGTCTTTGAAGAGCAATTGATAGTCGTCGTTTAATTTATTTCATTGTGTCACCGTTGTTGGTAATTAATGACCCAAGATATTCAAAACTTTCCACCACCGCCAATCTTTCCTCATTAACATATATTTCTTTCTCCATAGTAGTTTTATCTGCATGCATTATCTTTTGTTTTTGCTATGTTGTGATATAAGTTGTGATTTTTACTATTTCTTTGGGTTGAGGTTATTAAGTTTTCTATACCATTCTGTGATGTGGATAGTAATACTGTATCATCAGCATATCGAATCTCTGGTATTTCATGACCATCGATTTTTAGGGCATCATATTGCTCCCTGGTTATATCATCTCTGACATTTCTCATTATATTTTCGGCGTACAGATTAAACACATAGGGTGACAGCACACAGCCCTGACGGACTCCTTGCTTGATGTCAAACCAATCTGATGTCTCGCCATCTATTCTAACCGCTGCCTATTGGTCTAGATAGAACATTTTTATGAGTTGTACTACATGTGATGGAAAGCCCATATTCCTCATGATTTCCCAAAGCTTCTGATGTTGTACATAGTCAAATGCCTTTGAATATTTCACAAAACATGAGAATAGGTTTACATTAAATTCTCTGCACTTCTCTATTATTAATCACATGTTGAATATGTGATCTCTTGTTCCTCTTCCTTGTCTAAATCCAGCTTGAACCACGTTAATTTCTTCTTCCATTTTCTTATGAAGACTTCCCATTATGATGTTTAGTAAAATTTTACTTACATGACTGATCAGGGCAACAGTTCTATAGTTGGTGCATAATTTCAGGTTGCCCTGTTTTGGTATTCGAATGAAGATAGTTCTCTTCCAATCTTTTGGCCATATACCATATTTCAATATCATTTTACATAATACGTGATAGATTTTCATGCTTTCTTCTCCTCCTGCTTTAATTTGTTCAGCTGGTATCTCATCACATCCTGGTGATTTACCATTCTTCAGGTTATTTATTGTCCATGCAATTTCATTTAATGAGGGTTCAGGTTCTGTCTCTGCTGTCATTGGTTCATGTATATCATTCATATCCTCTCAGTCATTCATATCATACATTACACTGCAGTATTCCTGCCATCTTTCTAGAATTTGTCTAGATTCTGTTAAGGTATTTCCCCACTTGTCACAGATAACTTTTAATTGCGGTTGAACATTTTTGTCAATAACTTTATTTCTTTGAACATTTAGTAATTTCTTCCATTCTTATGATATTGCTCTATTTTAATACAACAATCTTGTGTATATTGGTGTTTGTCCTTTCTTATGTTCTTCCTTATTTCTCGTGTCAAAAATTTATACTTCATCTACTATAATCGGTTTCTCCTTTCTGTTTCAGTTCCATTCGTTGTTTTATTAATTCTAACGTGCATGGTGTAATCCATGGCCTATGTTGCTTAGTCCTGGTCGGAATTAAATCTGTGGCTACAGTTATCAAGTTATCTCTAGCTTGTACTGCTAGTTGATCAAGTGTCATTTCCTCTTGTACAGACATCAAGACCCCCAAAGTAGCAGCAGCAGCAGCAGCAGCAGCAGCAACAGCAACAGCGGCAGCAGCAGCAGCAGTAGTGGTGCTAGCACTAGTATTAGTAGAAGTAGAATTGTTTTAGGAATAGTAACAATGGCTGCAGCAATGGCAGTAGCACCACAAGCAGCAGCAGTGAAAAACATACAGCTAATGGTACTAAAATAAGATATAACCTCATCACAACGGTTTGGTTCTACAATTATGCATTTAATTTCAGACCTGGTGAGGCAGACGTTCTGGGAATAATGCTGGACATCTTCGAGGTCATGAAGAGGGATTGTGACATCAACCACAAGAACAAGATGGGCGAGACGCCATTGTTGTTGGCTGCAAGGTTGAATTTGGGTTTCTGTCATGTGTGAATTTGGTGTGTTGATGATTGTTGATGCTGCCTCAGCTATTTGACTGTCATATGTGAATTTGATGTGTTGATGATTGTTGATGCTACCTCAGCTATTTAACTGTCATGTGTGAATTTGGTGTGTTGATGATTGTTGATGCTGCCACGGCTATTTGACTGAACATTAGTTAGTTGAAGAAAGAAGAGAATGTTGTTGGACAGTTTGACAGCATGGCAGGGAGGAACGTTGGTATAAGAAATGCCTGGCTGCACAAAAGACAGAAACCAGTTCACAGACATGATCACCAACGCCACACGGCATGGACAATACGAAGAAGTGCATTGTTGATGCTGTTTCAGCTCTTTGACTGAACATTAATTAGTTGTACACATAAGAGAAGAAGTTGGACAGTTTGACATCATGGTAGGTAGGTATCAAATGATTGGCAACCTATGAGACAGAAGCTGGATGTCAGACATGATCACCAAAGTCTTACTGTATGGATTATAAGAAGAGATACACAGAAGTCATCACGTGGAGACTGACGACATACCATGCCAGGCTGATCAGCTCAGTGGGTGGTATGCAGTTTCTAAACACGTTTTCGAAATTCATGCCAATTGATTTGGGTCATCATCGGTAGCTTCTGTATGGGGTAGTGCAAGTTATTTTTACATACCGACGTTTCTCCATGTCATGATTCCAAACTGGCCAGCATCTTCTCTCTTGCTCTCCCCCTGCCTCTGTTCCCCTCGAACATTCTCGTTGTCACGACATACTTCAGCTTTCTGCATCCCATGTTGCGCTCAAAGATGCGCATTGCCTTCTCTTGCGTGTAACCAGTTCGCTTTGTATGTGAATTTCTTCCGAGACATCTTCATTGCGCTTTTAATCTGTCCGTGATCTTATCATCATTTTTCTATAAATAAACCACCACGTCTCTGCAGCCAGCTTCACGACTGTGTCCTATGGTGTATCATCTGTTTCTTATCCTACAAGAATCACTACCATCCACACTGTATGGTGAAGTTACCGCTGATGTCATCCCCCCAACCCACACCATCCAGATCAGTTATACCATATTTGACACATAACCCATTCATAAATTTTCGAGCTCTTTACCTTAGACGAAACAACACATCCATTTGCAATAAATCAGCTTTTATTTGCAGTGATCAGAGCCTGTTTTCAGCGATGAGGGTAGACTGCACAATAAAATAAGTAAGCTGAGTTTAACATGCAGTAGATACAAGATACAATATGAATATACATATAGCCAAAACTGAAGTAATGCAGATTAGCAGATCTCCTGGTCCACTAAGTATACTGATAAACAGTACATCTCTTAAAAAAGTTCCAGCGTTTAAATTTCTCGGAAGTATGATCACAGAAGATGGAAGAATAAACAGATACATCAACATCAGATGTGAAAAAGCAAGTGAGCTTATATATCAACTACCACCCGTAAATGTATCTATGGTCGCAAAACAAACAGATAATAAATAACATACCCACACCGACCCCATGCTAGCAATGTAAAACTTGGATATAATCCATATCAAACTTACGCAAAATCAACATATGTGAGGTCAGATACTTGAGAAAAGCTGTCGACTTCACTATCCGTGGCCGAGTTAGAAATGATGTTATCGAAACAATGAGATCAACGCCTTGCGTTACATATATTGAAAGGCAGAAGATCAAATGGTTCGGCCATCTCGTTAGAATGCAACACAGTCAACTACCAGCACTGGCGCTACATTAAAGAAGATCTGATACGATAACAAGAGGATGCCCTAGAAGAAAATGGATTGACATCAAAGACATTGTAAATTCACATGGACAAACGTTATGCAGTGCCACCTATCGAGCTCTGGGACGTTAACTATTCCTCCCCACTACGTTTGACATCAAAAGTGGATGTTGATGATGATGATGATGATGATGATGATGATGATGATGATGATGATGATGATGATGATGATGATGATGATGATGATGTAAGCTTTGACAGTATGTCATGTGTAAGTGTTTAATGCCAAATGCTGACAGGTTGACTTTTGTTGACCAGAGAAGGCTTCATCCAAGGCGTGCAGAGACTGATGCTGTTCGGTGCCGACATTTCTCTTCTCAACAACGAGGGAAATAGTGTGCTTCACACGCTGACCTCGCTGACAGTCACCAGGCCTGAGAGATGTGGACACTTCTTGGAAATCATCCAAGTGGTTTTGAACAGAGCTCCCTTGGTCAGTTTTGCCATTATTAAGTGGTAAATTGTGAAAGATTTAAGAATAATAAAGAATATTTACTGGAACCAAGTAGCAGCAATTAACATGGGAAATAATAGGGTAGTTATGAACAGATAAATCTAGGAGTACGACAGGGGTGTGTCTTATCACCAGATCTCTTCTCCCTATATAGCGAAGTAATAATGAGAGAGATCAAAGAGATGCCAGGAATACTAGTTGGAGGTTATAATATAAATAATATACGCTATGCAGATGACACAGTATTGGTGGCGGATAATTCAACAGACCTACAGCAATTATTAGACGTTGTAGTAACAGAGAGTGCAAGGAAAGGACTCTCCTTGAATATCAAGAAAACAGTAACAATGGTAATATCAAAGAAAATGTGGACACCAAAATGTGACATAGAAATAGAAGGGGAAATTCTCAACCAAGTGGATAATTTCAGATACCTAGGGGCATTTATAACATCAGATGGAAGATGTACAACAGAGATTAAGAGCAGAATAGGGCAGGCAAAAGCCGCATTTCAGAAAATGAAGAGTATCTTGTTTGTTTTGTTGTTTGTCCATCAAGAATGATGATGACCATTCATTTCATCCAGTGGGGTTGAAGGTATGGAGCCGTGGGTTCTAAGATGGCTGATAAGGCCTATTTTGGCTCGAAATGTTCTTTGACAATGTGGGCAAAGAATGCTCGACGTTCCAGGAGAAAGAGTATCTTATGCAATAAGTCACTATCACTGAATGTAAGAAAGAGAGTGCTGAAATGCTATTTAGAACCAGTTTTTGTGTATAGCAGTGAATCTTGGAATGTAAATGAACAAATTAAGAAGAAATTAGAAGCAACAGAGATATGGTTCCTGAGGCGAATGTTGCGAATTCCTTGGACTGTCAGAGTAACTAACAACGACTGCTTGAAACAGGATAACGAAACTAGAACATTATCTACAACAATAAGAAAGAGACAAACATCTTTATTCGGTCATGTGAACGAACGAACGAACAAACTTTATTTTCAAAGGGTTAAGAATTGGGCACGCAGGCCCGTCTAACATTCTGCCCTTCTATCACTCTCTTCCATACATTATTTCATTCACACATCATTCAAGGCTAACAGAGAACAGCAACAATATAAAACTTATGCATTATAAAGGCATGGGCTAAATGCGAACATCAAAACTACACGACACAGTAACATTAGATAATGGTCTGACACTTATTAGCCATGTGGAATATACTGGCCTACCAAAAGGAGACTGGCTGTTATACTAGGGTTTTGTTGTTATTATTATTATCACTATTATTATGGGGGAAGGTAATCCGTACTGAGATAGTGTTCGAGTAATTTGCGATTATATGAATAGGGATTGGTGATGTCTTTGATTTCTTGTGGATGAGAAGAGAGGCATTGGAGAACATCGTGACAACTGGAAAGATCGAGGGGAAGAGAGGCAGAGCCAGACCAAGAGAAATGATGCTGGATGGATTGAGACGGTGGCATGGAGGAATGTCAACAGCGGAGTTGATCCCCAAAACCAAAGACCGAGATCTGGAGAGCCATGAACGCCTACGCCAGCCGGAAGGGCATTTGATGATGATGATGATGATGAAATTACGATTGATAATGTAATGGTTGGAAGTCATCCGGATGGTCTTGGAAAGAGAACTCTTGGTAAGGTGTTGTAATTATTTTTCAATGTTGCATGTCCCTTACCGGACGTTGCAGTCAGCACCATAATTTTTCAGCTGCTGTTGACGTACAAGGCAAGTTTTTACGTTCAGTAGCTTACCATTGCTTTCTGAACGACCGGCTCACATACCCCCATAAGTTACCAGCGCGGCGTGAACAGCTGCGGATTCTCGAACAATTTCGTAAATCCCTTGGCCAGGGAGACCTTTTCCCGTTGCAATTGACATCTGCACTATTCATGTTTATTCTATCCATGTTTATTGTCTCATTATTACGTGGTAAAATGTGATTGATCATGCAGTGGCTTGCAGACTCTTGCTTGGCAGCCAAGTGATTATGTGTTGAAATCCCATATCGAGGCGGGAATGTTATTTTGTATTGCCCTGACGTCCCAAGTGGCGCCAGCATAAATTGGTATCTGGAAATGTTCGCGAAAGTAAAGGCGATCGGCATGGTATCGACAGCATCATGCACTGGGTGCTGATTGGTCTAACAAATGTGGGGTGCGCACCATATAACCAATACATCTCATGGCCTGGAAGCGGCTTCTTACTGTCTGTTTGTTTACAAACTATGATCAAGCGACCAAACGCAAAGATCTGGCTTGTCCATCTATGGTTCATGGCGTTAGGCAGAAGACCTACAAATATGCGGGATTACTGTAAGAATACAGGTTCTGTGCATGCTCATTGGTATAGACTTCTGTTGGTTACAGTTTGATCTTAAGAAACAAAGAAACTATTTTAGACTTGTCCGACCTGGGAGCAGCAGCACCACAACAATTAGGGTACCACCCAAAAAAAACTATGACAAATGCTCTTCCGCAAAACGTATGTACCCCCAGGCAACATAAAATGTATGGACCCCCAGGCAGCCGAAGAACCGGGCCCTATGCCTTGAAAGTGTTTACCACAGAACTAAAAGGAAAAAAAGTCAGCGAAATTCATACAAGAGACAACATTGCAGATTTAGATACATTGCAAGGGAACGAGAGAAGACCAAAAAATAGTTCGCCCCGATAAGCATTCGATCCCATGACGGCCAGCACGATAGGTAAACGTCTACCGACTACGCTATCGCTGCTTCCCAGGAGATGTGGGCTAGCATAAATTGCTGAGGTTTGTGGAGCTACTGAGCACTCGTGTCTTTAGCGATGCGTTGTATTCATGTGAAAGCGCACCTCGTTTGAATCAGGGTCAGTGTGTGACTGTTATAGCTATCAGTTTGTATGAGTCTAGTGTGACTTCTTTTTTTTTTCTTTACCCGATTTAACACCAAACAGAAAGTAAGTTTGTACCATATATGGTGCGCAATCTCATGTACAAGTATTATAATATAAATTTCCATTCATTGAGTATTGAAATTGGGGAAGATACCACGAAATAAAACAAATAACACAATAAACCTAGTATGGCGATATATCGTCCTTCTGTTCAAATGGAAGGTCACATTTGGAGATATATTATCCTTCGGCACTAAATTAGTTATTCTACTTCGTTCAGTGTACATCAATGCCGGTGAACGCATGTCTAATGCTGTTGCAATTGTTTCAAGGTTTCATTAGACGTACAGTATATAAATAAAACCGCGAAAGAGTGTTTAATGAAAAATGTACATTGAATTCCTTTCAGTGGTACTGTCTTAGACAGAGCAGGAAAATCACAGAGCAAGATCAAGACTCCCAGTTTGTGAAAAGACGCGCCATTTTAAAACTGACAACTGAGGTAGCCAATAATTGTGGGTTGACTGTCCTTGACCTCGCTTGCCAGGTTGGTGCCTGTGAAGTCATCAAGTTGCTGGTCTCTATGGAGAATGTTATGGCTTTCAAGGTCAGTTACTAAGTTGAATTGGTATCCATATGCAGGAAGAGGAAATTGAAGAGAGGAAAGAAGAAAACAAGAGGTAAAAGAAGGGGAGTGACTGTAACAGGAGATAAATATAAAAAGGAAGATATTAGAATGAGAAACGGGCATTTGTATGGAGGAAGGGGAAAGTGAGGAGATGGAAGATGAAAATAAGAGGAGAAACGAGAAGAGGTAACACAATTATATAGCGTTGAAAAGGAATGAAAGAGAAAAAGTAAGCTAGGAGAAAGAGGAAGTAAAGAATGGAAAATAGAACAGGAAAATGAAATAGGGCGAGGCTGGTGTCATTGTGGAGGGTTAGATGGAGAATGGAGAACATCAAAAGCACATTAAAAATCAATGAGATTGGGAAATATATGAGATAAAAGAATGTGAAAGAATGAAAGGATAACAGAAATAAAGCATAGAAAAGCGTAGAAACAGAAAAGAAAAAAACTAGGAGTGAATAGGTTTGCATTAAATAAATACAGTGATACCTCGGGTTACGAACTTAATTCGTTCCAGAACTCGGTTCGTAACCCGAAACGTTCGTAACCCGAAACATTGAAATCAATGAAATGAAGACAATCCGTTTCAAGATGAAAGAATCGTTCTTTTTTTTTATTAACATCCGGTCGTTTACCTGATAAAAGGCAAAGAATACGTGCGCGTCACGTATTAAATAAAGAGAAAGGAAACAACCAAATGAATTAAATGTAAAATTAAAAAAAACAAAACAAGAGTTAGTCTATCTTTATTACCAAGAAAACGATCATGGGAAATTTGTCACTTTCTTTGTTATTCTGAATCATTAGTTTCAGGAGTATCTTGTCGCTGTTTTTTGGCAGCCGACATGGAATATTTCTGCACCAAGAAACTATCAAGTGAAATTTGTCGCTTCCTTTGCTGGAGAATCTTTCTGAAGTGGACCATCATGTTATCATTCATCAGGGTTTACTGCCCTGTTAGCAACAAGTTTGTTTGGATGATGGTTCACATGAAGTCTTCGACGTCTGCCCACTTGCTGCAAATTTCTTTAATCCTAGCAGTTGTAACGGTCACTGACTCCTCATAATCGGACGAATGCTCCTCCTTTAATGTCTTTAGCTGTTCATTCTGAAGATCCACAAGCTCATCTGTAGTACTGTTTGTACAGTCAGTACGCGATCGTTTGTCTCCAACGTTACACCTTGCTTTCTCTCTCTCTCTCTCTCTCTCTCTCTCTCTCTCTCTCTCTCTCTCTCTCTCTCTCTCTCTCTCTCTCTCTCTCTCTCTCTCTCGCCTTCGTTCGTAACCCGAGCACTGTTCGTTACCCGAGACATACAATTGTCGAAGTTGTTGTTCGTAACCTGAATTGTTCGTGGCCTTATGCGTTCGTAACCCGAGGTACCACTGTAAAGGTTAGCTGCATGTTCTTTACAAGAAGTGGAACTCAACCCCAGTGTTGATTGGCCTTTTTCACATTTTCAAGGCAATGTTATGTTCAGTATGTTCCAATTGCTTTCTCAGCCCTGCCTACGCCCATAATTTTGTGATAGTCAACCCAAGGAGATCTGCTCCTAGCTGCTGCCTCCGAACCCGATATGTCGGGATTGTGAGGCTGTGTTGACTAGTCCTTGGCCACAGACCAGACATTTAATTGTGATGTTGTATTGACTACCTCTAGGCCACAGAGCAGCCATTTAATTGTGATGTTGTATTGACTAGTCCTAGGCCACATACCAGACATTTAATTGTGATGTTGTATTGACTACCTCTAGGCCACAGACCAGACATTTAATTGTGATGTTGTATTGACTAGTCCTTGGCCACAGACCAGACATTTAATTGTGATGTGTATTGACTACCTCTAGGCCACAGAGCAGACATTTAATTGTGATGTTGTATTGACTAGTCCTAGGCCACATACCAGACATTTAATTGTGATGTTGTATTGACTACCTCTAGGCCACAGAGCAGACATTTAATTGTGATGTTGTATTGACTAGTCCTAGGCCACATACCAGACATTTAATTGTGATGTTGTATTGACTACCTCTAGGCCACAGAGCAGACATTTAATTGTGATGTTGTATTGTCTAGTCCTTGGCCACATACCAGACATTTAATTGTGATGTTGTATTGACTACCTCTAGGCCACAGAGCAGACATTTAATTGTGATGTTGTATTGACTACCTCTAGGCCACAGACCAGACATTTAATTGTGATGTTGTATTGACTACCTCTAGGCCACAGACCAGACATTTAATTGTGATGTTGTATTGACTAGTCCTTGGCCACAGACCAGACATTTAATTGTGATGTTGTATTGACTACCTCTAGGCCACAGACCAGACATTTAATTGTGATGTTGTATTGACTACCTCTAGGCCACAGACCAGACATTTAATTGTGATGTTGTATTGACTACCTCTAGGCCACAGAGCAGACATTTAATTGTGATGTTGTATTGACTAGTCCTTGGCCACAGACCAGACATTTAATTGTGATGTTGTATTGACTACCTCTAGGCCACAGACCAGACATTTAATTGTGATGTTGTATTGACTACCTCTAGGCCACAGACCAGACATTTAATTGTGATGTTGTATTGACTAGTCCTAGGCCACATACCAGACATTTAATTGTGATGTTGTATTGACTACCTCTAGGCCACAGAGCAGACATTTAATTGTGATGTTGTATTGACTAGTCCTTGGCCACATACCAGACATTTAATTGTGATGTTGTATTGACTACCTCTAGGCCACAGAGCAGACATTTAATTGTGATGTTGTATTGACTACCTCTAGGCCACAGACCAGACATTTAATTGTGATGTTGTATTGACTACCTCTAGGCCACAGACCAGACATTTAATTGTGATGTTGTATTGACTAGTCCTTGGCCACAGACCAGACATTTAATTGTGATGTTGTATTGACTACCTCTAGGCCACAGACCAGACATTTAATTGTGATGTTGTATTGACTACCTCTAGGCCACAGACCAGACATTTAATTGTGATGTTGTATTGACTACCTCTAGGCCACAGAGCAGACATTTAATTGTGATGTTGTATTGACTAGTCCTTGGCCACAGACCAGACATTTAATTGTGATGTTGTATTGACTACCTCTAGGCCACAGACCAGACATTTAATTGTGATGTTGTATTGACTACCTCTAGGCCACAGACCAGACATTTAATTGTGATGTTGTATTGACTACCTCTAGGCCACAGAGCAGACATTTAATTGTGATGTTGTATTGACTACCTCTAGGCCACAGAGCAGACATTTAATTGTGATGTTGTATTGACTAGTCCTTGGCCACAGACCAGACATTTAATTGTGATGTTGTATTGACTACCTCTAGGCCACAGACCAGACATTTAATTGTGATGTTGTATTGACTACCTCTAGGCCACAGAGCAGACATTTAATTGTGATGTTGTATTGACTAGTCCTAGGCCACATACCAGACATTTAATTGTGATGTTGTATTGACTACCTCTAGCCCACAGACCAGACATTTAATTGTGAGGTTGTGTTGACTACTCGCCCTTGACTTGGAGAAGTAAATTACAAGTACTTCAGAAGTCGGGGTGGGTTTGCCTGATGGCGAGGGACACTGATAACACAGAAAGCTAATCTACACGCAGAAATCAGTCTAATGCATTAGAAGTAGTAGCATGTTATGGACTACTCTTGTGTTCAAAGCAAGCAAACGCGCGCAAAACAAACAAACAAACAAACAACAGCAAAAAAACAACAACAACAACAACAACAACAACAAAAACAACATATTAAGCAAGTGTGTTTGTGAAATATTGAAAACATCATGTATGACCAGATAGGACAGATCACCAGGTACGATGTCACGAACATCATTCCGAGAACTATCGGCTCCCCCAGCAAAAAGGTTGTCCCTCGGACAAGCTGCCTCACCTGGCTGCTGGTCAGCGGCAGGACACTACCCCAGAATGCCTCCAAGGTATTGGACATCCAGGTAGCTCTCATTTATTTCTTTATTTCTTCTGTTTTTGTGTTCTTGGTTTATTTTGCGTTCACTCGCTTTGACTTTAAGCGTAGTCCATTCGTGCGCTGCTATTTCTAATGCATTGGACAGCTTTTTGCGTGAGGATTAGCTTTATCTATTACCAGTGTCCCACGCCATCAGGCGAATCCACTCCGACATCTGAGGTACTTGTAATTTACGTCCCTAAATCTAGGACGAGAAGTAAGTATTTTAGTCCAACTGACCTTTATTGGGGTTGAACTCACTAATTCGGCATTAGCATACCGGAAGTTTAAGAACGAGCGCTCTTATCCATTCTGCCATACTGACCTCCGGTAAATGTATTCGATGCGTTTCTCTGTTTGGTCCTTCCTCTCATCCTTCTCTTCTTCTATCTCCACCCCGAGTGCATACTTTTGTGAGCTATTACAACTCTGGCAATACAGAGAGCCTTTTCGACTCTTCTAGAGTGTATGTGTGCGCTTTGCTTTATATGTTAATGAGTATATATGGGTGTGTGTGTGTGTGTGAGAGAGAGAGAGAGAGAGAGAGAGAGAGAGAGAGAGAGAGAGAGAGAGAGCGAGAGAGAGAACGAACGAACAAACTTTATTTTCAAAGGGTTAAGAATTGGGCACGCAGGCCCGTCTAACATTCTGCCCTTCTATCACTCTCTTTCATACATTATTTCAGTCACCCATCATTCAAGGCTAACAAAGAACAGCAACAATATAAAAGATATGCATTATAAAGGCATGGGCAAAATGCGAACATCAAAACTACACGACACAGTAAAATTAGATAATGGTCTGACACTTGTTATTAGCCATGTGGAATATACTGGCCTACCAAAAGGGGACTGGCTGTTATACTAGGGTTTTGTTATTATTATTATTATCTCTATTATTAAGGGGGAAGGTAATCCGTACTGAGATAGTGTTCGAGTAATTTGCGATTATATGAATAGGGATTGGTGATGTCTTTGATTTCTTGTGGAAGATTGTTCCACAGCTGAGATGCAGAGTACGTTAAGCTTGTTTTGTATAAGTCAATCCTAGGCTTCGGAATGTGTAATATATTTAAACGTTTACTGTGTCTATAGTTATATTTAAACAATGGCCAAAGGTAATTTGTCGCATTCCGATGCAGAATTTTGTGAATTAGTTTGGCTTTATTGAAAAGCAGGCGTTTGCTGAGTGGTAGTAACTGAAGGCGTTTATACAGGCTAGGATTGTCAGATAAATGTTTGCTACAAATTAGACTCATGGCCCGTTTCTCAAGAGAGAAGTATAACGGAAGCGAGAAAGTATGCATGAGTAAATGTTTGTTAGTGTTTTTGTGATTGTGAATGGGTGTATGTGTATGCAAGGTAGTGTGTATTTGTGTGTTATTTAGTGGCTGTATAAATGTAAGAGTTTGGGTAAATGATGTATCTATGTATTATGAGAGTATGTAGAAATGTATGTATGTATTTATGCACGTGTGAACGTCTGTCTGCCTGACTGCATGTCTCATCACATGGTAATATATATTGTTTATGTTTAAATCATCTATTTGACAATATTTGTCCTATATGAATGTGACATGCACAATAAATAATTGATGTACGAAAGATGAGTGGTCGGAACCCTAACGGCGCAAGAACGCAGCTCTGCTGTAAACAGGCACAACGCAGTCACATCCACACAAAAAAACTCCGGATGAACGAAGAAGAAGATGAAGAGTGGTCGGAAAGGCCCAACTTGTAACCCTTTGAAAATAAAGTTCGTTCGTTCTCTTCATCTCCTTTCTCATTTTTAATTTTTAATTTTTTTTAAACCACTACCCGCATTCTTATTTATCGTATAAATATCATTATCACATTATCACATCGAAGCTCTTACAGGTGTACAGTTAGAACATTGCTTTGCTGATACAGCAGCTTCTGCAGCTTGTCTTGTTTCAGATGTATTGGTACTACCTTTCGTCTTGAGTACAGGAGACAGGCCGAGTGAGTAAGCATTCTGCATGGGCAACATGTGGTCTCTACAACTCAGAGCAGATTGTGTGCTATAGAGAGGTATATCCAAAATTAGTAGGCACAGATCAGGGAGCTGCTTTTTGCAGATGATGCTGCAATTACGACCCACTCTGAGGAAAAATTACAAAGTCTACTATCTGCATTCTCCAATGCGTGTTCTTAATTTGGTTTAACAATTAGCAAAAAGGAGACACAGATTATGTCACATGGTGCACATGGGGTACCATCAATCTTTATTGACGACGCCGAACTAGAGATAGTAGACAATTTTACATATCTAGGATCAGTGGTAAATAGAAAATTATCCATAGATCAGGAAATCAACATCATGATTGATAAGGCAGCAACAACAATGAACAGGTTATCAAAAAGTCTGGGAGAACAGGAACTTACTGTCAAAACGAAAGTCCTTGTCTATCAAGCCTGTGTCCTTAGTACTCTTCTTCATGCCATTGAAGCCTGCTCAACTTACTCACATCAAGAGACACGTTTAAACAGCTTTCATATGCGGTGTCTGCGAAGAATACTTGGTATTAAGTGGCAAGACAAAATCACAAATTCCGAAGTTTTGGAAAGATCAGGTTGTGTGACGGTTTGTTCCATGCTCAGTCTTCGTAGACTTAGATGTATAGGACACATTAGGAGGATGGATGATGGTAGAATACCAAAGGACATCTTTTTTGGTGAATTACAGATGGGTAAAAGATCTCCGGGTCGGACTCTACTGCGGTACAAAGATGTGTGTAAGCGGGACATGATTGATACATGCTTTGGTATTGCACCTTGGGAGCAAGTCGCCGCTGATCATGTTGCATGGAAAGTAGAGATCAGAAATGGAATAACGACAAAGGAGAAAATGATTCCAGATAGGTCACACACTAAGTGTGTGAGAAGTAAGATGGTGAGTGATGGTGGAAATGTGCTCACATGCATCCATTGTGGACGAACATTTACAGCGGGAATCGGTCTTATCAGTCACATTCGCTACCGCCAAGGGTTATATTTATTATGCCTTTGTGAAGCACAATGTAACAAACTATCGTCTGTCAAGATGGCAAAGTGCCAATGAATATTTGTTATCACAGTTATAGTTGTTATTAGTATTTCAGTAGATACATATCTATCGGTGTTAGAACCCCTCCACCTTTCTCCTATACAAGCCAAGAACTATTGTAAACAGCTCACATACTGCATATACATATCAATAACTGGGAGACGCCTACAAGCCAGGGCTAGTGTATTCAGCTCACATACTAAAGATACTTATCTGTACATGGGAGATCCGCACTGCTGCTGGGTAGAAATGACGGGCATGTTAGTGTAGTTAACAGGGGGCTACCCTGATCATGTCATGAGCGAGGCCAAATGAGAGTTCGAGGCCTGCATTCGTCCGCCACCCACACAGGACGGGACTAGTCACTTATCCCTCCCTGTATCCAGGCCACCCACACAGGACGGCACTAGTCACTTATCCCTCCATGTATCCAGGCCACCCACACAGGACGGGACTAGTCACTTATCCCTCCCTGTATCCAGGCCACCCACACAGGACGAGACTAGTCACTTATCCCTCCCTGTATCCAGGCCACCCACACAGGACGGGACTAGTCACTTACCCCTCCCTGCATCCAGGCCGCCCATACACGACAGGACTAGTTACTTTCCCCTCCCTGCATCCAGGTCTACAGCATGTGATGCCCTATCAGATCACTGACTCATAGCGGGAAATTGCTTCCGGACATGTATGGTTTGTTTGTTATAGAGAGCAATATATGTATATATATATATATATATATATATATATATATATATATATATATATATATATATATATATATATATATATATATATATATATATCTTCTTCTTCTTCTTCTTCTTCTTCTTCAGCGTTCCGAGCCATTGAGGTTCTTTGCTGCAAATACAATCTGTCTCCATTCGTCTCTCTGGTGGACCTTCTCTTGGCAGTCGTTGATTCCAAGTGCTTGTAGGTCTGTATGTATATTATCTCTCCACCGCCTTCTTGGTCTACCTCGGGTCTACGGTCATTTATTTCCTGAGTGTAAGCGAGTTTTGTTTCCCTATTATCTTCCATTCTTTCTATATGCCCCAGCCATTGTAGTCTATTAGCCTTCATGATACCAGTGATTAGCGGGGACTTAAACAAATCATAAATGTCTTTGTTACTTCTTCTTTTCCACTCTCCACTTTGTGTATCCCTAATGGGCCCAAAGATGCGTCTTAAGACTTTGTTCTCAAAGGTTTGTAACAAGGCTTCATCTCCTTTCGTTGTACTCCAGGTTTCAGAGCCATACAGCACAACTGGTCTGATCAGTGTTTTGTATATTGTGATTTTGGTGTTACGAGATAGCGCCTTTGATTTTAGTAGATGTTGTAGTGCATAGTATATCTTATTTCCAGAGTTGATTCTAGTTTGTATTTCTTCCCTTATGATGTTGGAGCAGTTGAAGATTGTACCCAGGTATTTGTATGTTTCCGTTCTTTTAATGGTCATATTATCTATTTGTATGTGGCCAGAGTTTTTAGCCATTCCGTCTCTTGAAATTACCATATATTCTGTCTTGTCTTGGTTGATAACCAGCCCCATCTGTTGGGCTTTTTCCTTTAAGTGAGTCAATATTTCTAATGTCTTTTGTACACTGTAGTGAAATATATAGACTCACTCTGAAAATCTCACTGAAAGCTTTTGGAATTCATCATGACACCTGGGAGACTGCAGCCAGAGACCGAAATTCGTGGCGTGCATCATTACGCAAAGGTGCAGTCACTTGTGAGGCAACCAGGACTGCAAGAGCTGTCAAGAAAAGGCAGGACAGAAAAACCACTGTAGGAAATCCTCCTCCAGAAACGTCAAGCATTCTTTGTCCACATTGTCAAAGAACATTTCGAGACAAAATAGGCCTTATCAGCCATCTTAGAACTCACAGCTCCATACTTTCAACCCCACTGGATGAAATGAATGGTCATCATCATTCTTGAAGGACAAACAACATATTGACGTACACTGTAGCAATATATAGATATATACTCTGACACTTTAGTATGTATTGTTTGTTTGTTATATGTAGCAATATATAGACATATACTCTAACACTTTAGTATGTATTGTTTGTTTGTTATATGTAGCAATATATAGAAATATAGTCGCTGACATTTTAGTATGATAAGCAACGTGAAGACAGGCATGTTTCGGGTAAAGTGGCAGGCTTCAATTCAACAATAGAAAATAGAGAGCATCTGTTGGATTTTTCCCCAGGAGATGTTGGTGTTGTGGAAAACGAGCAGGCGGATATATTGACTGTGTCTGCACTACTCGGTGGTGTACGATCAGGCAGACGAGGCCGGGGCCCTCTTAGATCATGTGTATAGTGCTGTGGAACAGATAGATCATCGCGGCTTGGAGAGAATGGTGCTGCAAGGAGTGACCAGAGGATCTGGTCGAGGCTCAGCACTCCGAGAAACGGCCGGAGGAACACATAATCATACTGGTACTGGTATCATCAGTAATGGGATTCTTCGCTGGATGTTGAAGATGAGGACGCAGCACGTATGGGAATGTCACGAGTGCTGTGATGTTGGTTCTTGACTCAACCCAATTTAATTCAACTCAACTCAACTCATCTCAACTCAGCTCGCTTAAACAGACATTTCTATGAGTATTTAACTCCCTCTCTATTATATTAATTAGTCAAGTAGATTTAAATAAAAAAAAAAACACACGAAAGAAACAAAGACTGAATGACAACAATATTGATCCTGTTTTCTACAGCCGTTCCGCGACATCGAGGCTGCCTACGGAGCTGTGGCAAACTGGAGTTACGCCATCCTGATGGCCCTGCACATCCTGTACATGAGCCTGTTCAGGTAGAACACTGTCTCGGGTCTGTTTGTGACGTGGGTTCTGGTTTGTTGCCTCACATCTATACCACAATATCCTCCTTACCTCCCCCACTTCGTCTACCTGCTTTCCTTCAATGGAGCCAAGGCTGCTAATTCACGCCAAATCCTCATATTGTCGCCATATCCTACATATTTCTACATTTTTTTTCTCATATCCTTTACAGGACATCGTTGTCAACATCAGCATCTTTCAGCTGATTGTTCATTTCTTGGCAAGATTACGCTCAGTAGTTTGCCATTGCTATTTCTTCATGCCTTCCTCATATTTATTTACCCTTCACTGGAGCCAATGCTCTTAATTCACGCCAAATCCTCATACTTTTGACATATCCTACATATTTCTAATTGTTCCTCCCCATGTTTATTCATCTCTATCTCCAGTTCTCGTCTTCGTGTTGTAAGTCTTCCCCGATTCCTGTTACCCTGTGGTTTCCAGAGAAAAGACTTTCTAGTTGTATGTTATCAGGTTTTCTCGGTGTGCGTCCAATACATCTGTGTGGATGGAAGGCAGTAAATAGCACTGATATCCTCAGCTGTGCCCAGTCTGTGTGGATGGAAGACAGTAAATAGCACTGATATCCTCAGCTGTGCCCAGTCTGTGTGTATGGAAGGCAGTATATATCCCTGATATCCTCAGCTGTGTCCAGTCTACCAGGAAGGCAGGAGATTTTTGTCACACGTAGTATTTTCCTTATCTCTTAAACTGTCTGAATAGGGGACTTCTGTGTGTATGTACGCTACCATAGGCGAGGCTCTTGACGTCTTCAGAACATGTGAGCTCCTCTGTTGCTACACGTAGTTTTGTGTTTAGTGAACTTTTTGTTACAAGACTTTTTAAAACCGGGAATAGTTCATCTCAACAGGAACTTCATATTAATCTTGTTTCTTAAATGTCCACAGTTGGTCAGGACTGGCTTTATTAAATGATTCTCGACTGAGGCCTGGAGATAGGAGTGTCAGTAACTCTGCTCTGGTGACCTACATTGTGGGTGCCCCTGGAAACCGCTGATAATCTTCTTGTACACCATCTACAGACTGATCAAGTTTTGTTGTGGTCTGGGGATGTCCCAAACAGGTACGTCACTCTAGGAAACCTGTGTTTTAAGATACTCAGCCAACTAGACTATGAGGCAAGGTATCTCAGCTAAGACCCCAGGACACTAACGTTACAAGAGCATTTGCTAAGAATTTGTTTTATTGATCTTGGTCATCATGTTTGTTCAAAGCCTACTATCTCTTTTATAGTCCATGATATGTGGCATTATCATTATGTATCTCCCCGGCCTCTTGTCACTCGTCTCATAGCCCATGCCTTAAGCCCATATTGGTTATCATGTTTTGTCTAGTCTGCTGGCTCATCTCTCATAGTTTTCATGCCATACGTTTTGGTTATCATGTTTGTCTACAGAATCCTGTCTCATCTCTCATAGTTTATGCCATACGTTTTGGTTATCATGTTTGTCTACAGAATCCTGTCTCATCCCTCATAGTTTATGCCATACGTTTTGGTTATCATGTTTGTCTACAGAATCCTGTCTCATCCCTCATAGTTCATGCCATACGTTTTGGTTATCATGTTTGTCTACAGAATCCTGTCTCATCCCTCATAGTTCATGCCATACGTTTTGGTTATCATGTGTGTCTACAGAATCCTGTCTCATCTCTCATAGTTATGCCATAACGTTTTGGTTATCATGTTTGTCTACAGAATCCTGTCTCATCCCTCATAGTTCATGCCATACGTTTGGTTATCATGTTTGTCTACAGAATCCTGTCTCATCCCTCATAGTTCATGCCATAACGTTTTGGTTATCATGTGGTGTCTACAGAATCCTGTCTCATCCCTCATAGTTCATGCCATACGTTTTGGTTATCATGTTTGTCTACAGAATCCCTGTCTCATCCCTCATAGTTCATGCCAATAACGTTTTGGTTATCATGTTTGTCTACAGAATCCTGTCTCATCCCTCATAGTTCATGCCATACGTTTTGGTTATCATGTGTGTCTACAGAATCCTGTCTCATCCCTCATAGTTCATGCCATACGTTTTGGTTATCATATTTGTCTACAGAATCCTGTCTCATCCCTCATAGTTCATGCCATACGTTTTGGTTATCATGTGTGTCTACAGAATCCTGTCTCATCCCTCATAGTTCATGCCATACGTTTTGGTTATCATGTTTGTCTACAGAATCCTGTCTCATCCCTCATAGTTCATGCCATACGTTTTGGTTATCATGTGTGTCTACAGAATCCTGTCTCATCCCTCATAGTTCATGCCATACGTTTTGGTTCATCATGTTTGTCTACAGAATCCTGTCTCATCCCTCATAGTTCATGCCATACGTTTTGGTTATCATGTTTGTCTACAGAATCCTGTCTCATCCCTCATAGTTCATGCCATACGTTTTGGTTATCATGTTTGTCTACAGAATCCTGTCTCATCCCTCATAGTTCATGCCATACGTTTTGGTTATCATGTTTGTCTACAGAATCCTGTCTCATCCCTCATAGTTCATGCCATACGTTTTGGTTATCATGTTTGTCTACAGAATCCTGTCTCATCCCTCATAGTTCATGCCATACGTTTTGGTTATCATGTTTGTCTACAGAATCCTGGTCTCATCCCTCATAGTTCATGCCATACGTTTTGGTTATCATGTTTGTCTACAGAATCCTGTCTCATCCCTCATAGTTTATGCCATACGTTTTGGTTATCATGTTTGTCTACAGAATCCTGTCTCATCCCTCATAGTTCATGCCATACGTTTTGGTTATCATGTTTGTCTACAGAATCCTGTCTCATCCCTCATAGTTTCATGCCATAACGTTTTGGTTATCATGTTTGTCTACAGAATCCTGTCTCATCCCTCATAGTTCATGCATACGTTTTGGTTATCATGTTTGTCTACAGAATCCTGTCTCATCCCTCATAGTTCATGCCATACGTTTTGGTTATCATGTTTGTCTACAGAATCCTGTCTCATCCCTCATAGTTCATGCCATACGTTTTGGTTATCATGTTTGTCTACAGAATCCTGTCTCATCCCTCATAGTTTATGCCATACGTTTTGGTTATCATATTTGTCTACAGAATCCTGTCTCATCTCTCATAGTTCATGCCATACGTTTTGGTTATCTTGTTTGTCTACAGAATCCTGTCTCATCTCTCATAGTTCATGCCATACGTTTTGGTTATCAGGTTTGTCCACAAAGTTATGTCTGCATGTTACCAGCTATTTATATTGCAAATGATTAACCAGGCTACTATCTGTAGGTGTCAATCATCTTCCCTCTTTGTGATGCCTCATCGTTTATTGGTACACCTGAAAGTTCAGTATCACTCTGTTGCTCTGCAACACTTATTACAGACATCTTGTTATCAAGCTTATATGTGATATGTGCGAGTGGATCCGTGATCTTACAGTGAGAATGGTTGTATATCTACTGCTGGTTATGACTACTATCTGCCCATTTAAAGCCCCAGCCATTTTATTTATGATCTCTCCTCCCTCCACTGCTCACACTTGGTTCCAGGGGGCTGAGTGGTCTCGAGGTATGGTGTCCGCCTCGCGTGCTGGAGGTCCCGGGTTCAGGCCCCGGTGAGGACCGGAATTTATTTCAAAAATCCAACTGGACTCCCAGTAATAAAATTTCCCCTGGTCTCTGGGTAGTGAGATCGGACGCCCGTGTGTATTGTTGCGCACGTAAAAAATCCCTTGGCAGTTGGAAATCGAAAAAGAGTAGCCTAACGGCGCTGCCCGGGCAAAATTTCGAGTTAAAAATCTACCCAAAGTATTTCAGGATCCTTGCCGATGCAACGGAGTTCGTGCATTGAGCTGAGTTTCTCCAGACTCAGGTTTGAGTTAGGAGGAAAACGGAGCACTTATAGGTAAAACCGTGTGCCGTGATGTTGATCCAACGACTAAACTAAACTAACTAAACACTTGATTCCGAATTTCTCCTACATCCTGAATTCTCGTCTTGTCTCCGACGCTCCCTCC